>BGKB01000143.1:0-225076 GCA_003116975.1 Aurantiochytrium sp. KH105
GGTCGCGCCTGTCTGCACGAGATCCCGCACCTGCTGCACGTTTTCCTCAAGAGCCTGCTTGGCGCTGAGCACATAGGCCTCGACCAGAGCGATGAGGTCGGTCATGCTGCGCGGTACATCGTCCGTTGCCCAGGTGATGAAAGAGTTGATCGAGCCGCACGTCTCGTACGAGTAGTACAGGTCATAGCCCGGAAAGTACGAGGACTCGTATCGATCGCTCGAGCACGAGCTGTCAACGAAGCAGAAGCTCTGATCGCAAAAGTCAGGAGGAAAGAGTGCCGAGCAAAAGGGGTCGAGGTCCTCATCATGCGCCGCGCACTCGTTGAGTCCGTAGGAGAGAGGGTAGCAGTATCTTAATCCACCGTCCTCATAGTACAAGCAGTTCTCGGTCTCGTCGTAGAGGTCAGACTGGCGCAGCGCCAGGGGGAACTCCGTCAGACACTCGCAGCCTGCCTCGGCTCCCAAGGTCGCCACGAGGATCGTCGCGACTGTTCCCGCCCTGAGCGCCATCCCCTCGAAGTTCGCCCACATCGTGATCGATCCTCCAGCGAGCGTCCCTTCGTCTGTCGTACTGCTCGTTTCTGGTTTGCTGCCGCCGGCCGGTCTCGCGCTCCTTCCGACATCACCAGTTGCCGTACCAGCTGAGTAGTTAGCAGCCTGATCGGGGTTCTCCCGCGAGGTTCTCCCGCGTCCGGTTCCCGTCTGGGTCGCAGTCGCGTCACGTCCGGAGTGTTATTCATCACACGGGTGTCGCTGGGTGAGGGCTCTCCGCAAGTGGGCGTGCGCACACTCTCTACTGCGGGTGTGCGGGACAAGTGCAGCTGCAGCTGGCACGTGCAGCAGCCGGTGCAGTCGCAGGTGCTGCTGCTTCTGGCTCGAGCTCTGGGCGAATGCACGCGACTGGGCATGTGCGGGACGAAGCAGCAGCTGCAGCGATGCTAATGAGGAAGAATTGCCTGTTGCGGTTGCTGTCCACGGAGCTTGAAAGTTAGCGAATTCATATGCAGGTGTGCGGCGGCGTTCCCTGTCGTGTTGTCGCAAGAAGCATATGCCTGTTCGCGGCTTGGCGGACCGTTGCAAGGGGCAGAGATGTTAGGGCTTGGTAGAAAGGTGCTGCTCAACTCTACCGCGATTGGTGATGCCATGCGGCACGATGGATTTGGGCATTCTTCGGCAGTCCGAGCTGGGCGAGGTTGTGAGCAGGTGATCACAAGCCCGTTTGAATACTTTCTACCGCACTCCAGGCAAATCTTCATCCTCCCTTCACGGACAAGATCAAATGAATGCTCCTGTAGATGATGACCTTTTCCAGAATTGTAGGCGAGCGAGCTGGGCGATGCGAACATTGAGCGGCCAACGTAAACCTCCCCCAGCTAAATGTGATAATGTAGACCAGCATCAGGTAAGCAAATCAGATGCTCCCATGATCTTTCTTCTTTTCTTTTTCTTTGTCAAGATTACAAAACAAAACAAAACAATCAAAAGCTCTTCGACGCCAGCGTATTGACGCCGGTCCAGCCCTGCTCCTGCGCGTCGATCGCATCGACACCGAAACGCTCAAGTTGTTCGCGAGTGCGCTCTAGCAGCAGTGTTTCCGCCGTGTTGAGATCGCCGTCCAGATCCGAGACGCTCAAAAGGGTCCGCTCCGCAATTCGAAAGCGGCCCTCCTGAAATGCGTGCAGGGCCACCTCATAACGATTAATACGAGCAGTCTCGCGCGCTAGCATCGGTATGTCGGTCACAGGATGGAAGCTCTTGAGGACATCCGCCTGAGACTCCATCGTAGGCGTTGCATATAGTGATCGTCCTGCGCCGTTCGACTCTCCATTCAGCGTCAGATGGGATCCTTGCGAGGACTCTTGGTCGAGCGGCTCGCTCTGTGGGCTATCCGAAGCGTCCGAGTCTCGAGAAGGCGGCGACGGCGCCGCTTTGGGGAGCAAGGGTCTGAACGACGTGAAGAAGAACTTGCTATTCTTGCCCTGCCGCCGTCTAGTTTTATCGCGTTTGCCAGCATCGGCACTGCCCCGAGCGTCCCGTCTTTTTCTGCCCTGATCCATGGCATCGTTTTGTGCATCTTGTTCATCGGCGTCGGATTCTCCATCCGCATCCTCATCCTCATCCTCATCTTCCTCTTCGTCGCTTTCGCTATCGCTATCGCTGTCCGTCTCTGTCGCCACGTATGGCGCCAAAAACTTGCACTCGATCGGTTCTTTTTGTAAGACGACTTCGAAAATGCGGGCCGCCTGCTCTTTACCCTTGACTTGAACGAGGTCGAGCTCACGGAGTAAAAAGCTATGACGAAACGCGCACAAGGAGAGAGTATCTTCCGAGCATATAATTTGCGTGCCATACAGTTTGGAAAGACCCTCGAGACGACTTGCCATGTTCACCGCATCGCCAAGACTTCCGAACTTGTACTTTGTCAGCGACCCGATCGTCCCACTCAAAACAGGCCCCGTGTGGATGCCAATACGCACACGGAACTCGCCCAGGTCGTATTTTTCCTTGAACTCTTCTTGAAATTGCACCGAGAGAGTCCTGAGATACTGCTGCTGGGCGATCGCCGCGCTCAGCGCCTTGGTCGCATGGTCGTCAATCGTTTCTGGTGTATTCCAGAACGCAAGCAGACCATCTCCCTGGATCTCGGCCACCACGCCCTCGTACTGCTCCACGATGGCTGTCATAGCCGTCAGGTAGCGCGTAATGAGATACATGAGGTCCACGCGCTCCAGTTTTTCTGCGATCGATGTGAATCCCTGAATGTCGGAAAACATGGTCGTGACCACACGCTCCTTCACGTTGAGGCGCCGCCCGCGCTTGGTCCGCAAAATGTTACGTACCACGGCTGCTGGAACAAAACGCGCAAAGGTTTCCAGAGCATAGTACATCTTTACAAATTCGCGCTGCGTGCGCGCCACTTCCTTGATACGTGATCGTTCCTCCCGCGGCATGACCGCGCCCTTGTTCCGAAACTCCAGTTTGGTCAATCGCCGTATCTCGGACGTCAGTCGACGGATAGGACGCGCCAGCAGCGCGGCAATGACGTAGGAGAGTACCAAGGTCAGTAAAATCAGCCCCACCTCGACGCCAGCGCTTGTGCCCGCGAGTTTTTGTAGCACTTGATTCGTTTCCTCGGTGCTCCGCTGAAGCTGTTCCCGTGGCTCTTGCAGTGCATTCGTGTAGTTGACAATGCTCCACGATACAGGCACGGCCAAGACAGCGCGCCAGATAAAAGGATACAAGACGGGGAAGTTATCGTCGGTCGATTCGCCTGACAGGGGACCCACGGTCAAGACCACGCAATCGCGATAAAGCTGATCAAGGTTGGCGTCAAAGTCAGCGTCATCGTCACTCACGTTGCAAAGGGTGCCATCGCTTGCGTTCCGAATCACCGTAATGGACTCGTTGGCTTCCAAATTCAAATTCTCCACCACGTTTGTGTACTGACGGACAATCTCACTTTCGGTGTAATTCATGGCGAACACGGGCGCTGTGATGTTGAGCTCTCTTCCATCGACAGCACCTCCCACGAGCAGGCCGGTCTGATTGATGTCACTCTCGATCGACGGCACCGATTTGAGCACATAGAAGAATTGCGCGCACTGCGGGCAACTTAGTGATGTTGCTGCGCTTTCGTTCTGCACGCTGCGTAAAACAGAGACACTCACCGCGCTAATGGCAGACGTCAGAACATTCGTCTGCGCATACCCCTGGAAACAAGAATACGTTCCACAAAAATTGATCGGGTATGTCAGCAGGAAGCCGTATGTCAGAGATGGATCAAGATAGCCGTCCAGCCAATACCCAAAGTTCGTGTATGCTCCAAAGCTTCGAGAGTTGTTTCCAGCCTCGGAAAGAACGTGAAGCTGCGATGAAAGTCCGCTCAGCGAAAATGCGTCAAGAGGAATGACTTGTCCTGGTTCGATCGGGCTACCATCGGTGCGGTCGAGTTCCCACAGCATCAAGTCGTTACCACTTTCGCTTAGAGCAAGTGTAAACGACTCAGAGACGACTTGTCGATCGAAGATAAACGCATTGGGATCAATGTCTGTAGGATCCGTCCCGGAAGTGCTTGCCTGGACAATTGCGCCGCCTGCGACGAGACTGACAAAGCTTGAGTTCAGCGTCTGAAATAGCATGTTTGACGTCAGTGACGAAATGAGGGTGGTGTTATCGGTGGCTTGCTGCAGCGAGTCCATCAGCGTCAGCGTTGAAAGAATGGTCTGAAAGGAGTCCGAAATGATGCTCAGGTCGATCAGGCTCACCGTCGTCTGCAGCGTTGAGGCGAGCTGAGTTCTGCTGTTGTCAAGCTCCACAAAGAGAGAAGTGTTGATGAAAACATTGAGGCTGCTGTTGCACGATTGCTCGTACGTATCCTGTATCCTTTGCGTAAAGAAGTGCTGCACCACAATGATAATGATCGCACCGAAGAGCACGAGCGCCATGAAGGGATACATGATAGCGTCGCGCAGCTGAAATTGCGCTGCGCGATTGCATAGGCACCAGCACGTCCGCTCGCGGTTTTGCCTAATGTTACGCTCAATGTCAATTTCTAGTTTGCTCTTTCGGCGCCCCAATATGCGTGAATCGCCCGCGCTCCATCGACCTGTCGAATACATGCTGTCTGACTTGTCCGAAGCCATCCCCGCGGCCGCGGCCCACGCGGCCTGGTCGAGTACAGGGCCGTTTGACGATGCATCACCAGGTGTGAGCATATCAATCTCTTGTCCTAATTGACTCAAGCTGTGCATACGCTTTTGCACGGACGCCATGACACTTTGCGTGCGCGCCATACGTGTGGCAAATTCTTCGTTTAAAACGGCATCCTGGGCTTCGAGGTCCGCGGGCGCAGACATGGCGGCCTGGGAGATGCCTTCGGTCCATGCAACTCTTTTCTCCGCGTCATACATAATGCCAGGCCCGCGTCCGCCGAGAGGCGGGCTCGAAGCGATATTGCTGAGGCCAGGCGGTTCATCGAAATGTGATATCGGGTTTTCTTTTTCCGCCTCGCCACCAAAGGCGGTTTTCTTGGCATCGAGTCGAGGCCCAGCGCAATCATCTTCGCCCTCTTGTTTCTCGTCGCCATCCTGTTCTCGCAGCACTTGCTGCCTTTCTTCCGCGTCTTCCTCTGACCGCAAGGTCCTCTCCGAGGCCGACTTTTCGTCGTCACGCTTGTCCTGCGTCCGTCTCTTCGCCGCGGCATCTCGCTCGTCCTCCATGGTGCGTCCGCGTCTTCGTCTTGCTCTCGCGGCGCGGCGCGCGCTCCCTGCAGGCGCTGGCGCCTGGCCCCGGCGCTCGCTCGCTCGCGCGCACGGGCTCGCGACGCGGACGACGCGCGGTCGCGCGCGCGAACTTGCGCAGCTCGAATCTGCGAACTTCGGCCCCTCGTCAGGCAGGGCAGGGCAGGCCAGGGCACCTCTCGCTCGCGCAGGGCGCCGTGCCTGCGCGATGGGGCGCGCGGTCTGCAGGTCCGCGCCGCCGCGGAGAGAGCCCGAGCAGATGCAGCTTTGCCGGGTCGGGAGGGAGGGGTTCGAGCAAGGATTGCACTGTGAAAAACGAGTCAAGTGTCCAGGGCCGCTCGCTCTCACCGGTCACTTTGGCCATCATTCGGCAACATCGTCAAACTTCTTCGTGCATCGATCCATTATCATCATCATCACTATGGAGTCTCATTGCGAACCTGTCCCGCGTGGAGCGCTGCAGGCAGGCGGTTGGGGGTGAAGAGACTAATTAGCCTAGCTCTTGGCGCGGCGGCGGCGACGGCGCAACATTAAGGGATCGGGAAAGCGAACGATCGTGTGGAATTCGCCGCACTCGCCAAAGGTATCGGGACCATTCGGGACAGACTTGAGACGGTCCACGAGTTCCGCCGTGTACGGCGTGCCGGTTTCGAGGGCGATGCCTCTGGTGCTCAGCGTTGAGACGGCCGCGTCGTCAATATTGCACGCTGAGACCGTTACCGTGGCCTCGAGATCGTCGAGTGCCGTCCAGAGCTGCTGCTCGAGCTGCGCATAGGGAACCTTGAAGAGAGGGAACTCGCTTCTCCAAGAAGCAAAATTCGCCGCACGCCAGGCCCGAATGTCTTCCAAATGCAAGTCGCCAAAGACGAGACACACTTGCTCACGAGCAAAGTTGTACTCGCGCAACAGAAGCTCCAAACTGCGCTCCACGGTCTCCACGTAGTCTGTGTTAGCGCTCGCCCGCGGAAGCGGAGCCACGAGCAAGTCAACGTCGAGCGAGCGCGCTTGGTCCATAATGTCAGAAAGGGGGACTTCTTGCTCGGGGACCACGTTCGTATTGGCGTCAAAGGTCGTGAGGAGGACGATTTTGTCCCCCGCATCGGCCGTCTCACGCGTGCGAAGATATGTCAAAAAAGAGTCTTTGCCACCACTCCAGAACACAATGCGCAGCTTGGCGTCCGGGTCTGCTGCGAGGCCTCGCTTGCGACGAGGAACGGGCCGCGCACGAAGCAGACGCGGGGCTTGGATCGGATCCGATCGATGGAGCTTGCGCTGGTCAGCTGGCACAGCGCAGTGACCGTACGGGCAATGACGGCACGCCTTGCCGCAGCAATAGCCCCGTTCGAGAGCAGTTTGCGCTGTAAAGACCATGTATCCTGTAGCGGGGTCAGTATAAGTCTTGTCACCGCGCTCCATGGCGGCTTGATGCAGGTCTTCGAGATCGCGAAGCCGCTTCGTCTCGGCAGCTTCGCGTTCCGTCTCTGAAGGAGGCGCCTGCGTTTCAGCAGGACGAACATATGGCTTCCAAGGGAAGCCCTCCTTGGCAGCACCGGGTTTCGCGGCATTGGCGGGATGCAGCCAATCCACCAGCCACTCAAGGCAGTCCACGAGACGTGGCCCGGGGCGATTGAACATTTGGTTGCCGTCAACAAGGGCGACATGATCTTGCTGTACAGCGCGCAGAGAAGGCCACCACGTGGAGGACTCCATGTCACGTGTAAGGCTCTCTGTTTTTGCAAGATCAAGGCCGCAAGGGCAGACGATGATTGCGTCGGGGTCATCCTCTTGCAGACGTTCGGTCGGGATGGCAAACGATTTACTTCCGGGATCATCGTTTACGCCCTGGCGTGCGCCTGCCATGCGGAGGATCTCGGGCGTCCAGTGTCCACCGACGTAGATAGGGTCGGGCCATTCGATGAAGGCGATGTTTCTGAAGCGAGGCTCCCCGCTCGCGGCGACACGTTGACAAGCAGCGTCTACTCGCGCTTGAAGTCTTGCGCGCGAGGTGACGGCTTCCTTGGCGAGTCCGACAGCATTGCCAACTTCATTGAGAGATTCCAAGACCTCGTCCAAGGTGTGCGGGTTCAGGCTAATGACGCGTGGACGTGGGTCGAGCTGTCGCGCGAGCTGGACGACCTCGTTCATGTCAATGGAACATACCTGACAAAGACTCTGCGTGATGATAACATCGGGCTTGAGTTCTTTGAGTAAGCCGGCATTCACCGTGTAGAGACTCTCATTGTTTGCGAGTGCTGAGCGAACCTGGTCGTCCACCTCGCGCGGCGTCGTAAAGGTCGTCTTTTGCGCGGTCAGAACGGGAAGGTGCTGGACCTGCGGCGGCCAGTCGCATTCGTGCGATCTGCCCACGAGCAAATGCGCGCCTCCGATTTCGCAAAGCGCCTCCGTGGCGCTCGGCAGCAGCGAGACCACGCGGAGTGCGCTCATGTCAAATCAAACGAAACCAAACCAAAACAACTTCGTGGCGTTGTGTGTTCGTTTGCTTGCTTGCTTGCTTGCTTTCTCGGCAAGCCTAGATTCTTAGTTGGCACCTTGCAAAGTACTCTTGCCGCGCAAACAAGCGGTCCTCGCTTGTGTTCGAGCGTCCTCCAAGCCTGGTGCTCGCTGCCGTCCTCTTGGTTTTCCTTTTGCTGCTTGCCATCGTCGGACGTCCGTCGTGGTATAGTAGGCCCGACGAGAGAGAGGCCAAATAAAAATAATGAAATCAAGATGAAATAGAAAAAGCATTCCAGCTTCTGAGAGGCTCGTCGAGGCACCATGGATGAGGCGAGCGCGCGCGCTGGCACGGAGGAAGACGACGCGCAGCACGGCGCGGCCATCCTCGCGGAAACTGCCAGCCTGCTCATGGATAACGGCGACGACGACGACGACAACGACAGGCAGCACCAGGAGCAGCGAGAGCGGCAGGATGCACCGCCAGAACCAGCTTCGTTGACAACGACGACAACGACGAGCAGAGGGGGAGAAGGGGGACGAGGAGAACCAAAGGACGCAGGCCCGGGCGCTAGACTAGATGAAATTGGTGGAGCTCCAGACGCAGACTCGCAGGAAGGCGACGCTGACGTGCTATTGGCGCAAACAGCAGCCCTTCTCGCCGGGAGCGAGGACGACGATACGGAAACCGAGCCGAGCCGTGACATTGCAAAAGAGCCCCCATCCGGCGCGAGGGCGAGCAGCTCGACCTCTCTGCCTTCTTCCTCTCGTGCTGCTGCTGCTGCTGCTGCCTTTCCTCCTTCCGGATTGGCAGAAGAGTCGTCAACATCATCATCTTTGCGGCCGCTGCAATCGTCAACATTGGCCTCATCGTCGACGGCACCGACTTCGTCGTCCTTGTCGATGACGGCAATCAAAAGCCCAGTTTCTGAATTTTACTCGAGACCGGAGAACGCATTGAAATCAGTAGTAGGAGCATCCAGTTCGTCGCAACTAGCCGACGATGCTGGCGACGTGCGCGAAGAGCGCGCCGACAGCACACTCTCTGAAGAGAGAAACGGGGCTGAGCTCCTGGCGGAGACAGAGGCGCTTCTTACAGGCGAGACTCTTCAAGAGTCAAAGACCTCAGCAGGACATGCTCGAGAAGCCGTTGAGCAGGCCGTCAGAGACGAGCTTGGTCGTGTTCACAAGCGTCTTGCGAACGACGTGACGCTGGTGTGTTCTGGTTCGGGTGTCCAATTGCGGGATCTTTTCCTTCTCGATGCCTGTCTCTTTGTTCCCCTTCGGGTTGATCTTTCAAATAATGATGCGCTCGAACAGATTACCGAGGCCCTCTCTGATCACGGGTACGAAGTTCGTGCGAGGGATGAGGGCCAACTACGCGCGAGTTACACGCCAACACCGGAAGAATTGCACCGCTTATCGAGCTCTGTTAACCTTGCTGCAAGGACTACGACTACGCCGCCTGGTTCGCCAAATTCAAATTCGATCGGTCCTTCCTCCTCTTCTTCCTCGTCATCATCGTCAGCATCATCATTATCGACAACACCAACAAGAACAACAGCAGCAAATGCAGGATCGGGTCAACCTCTGCAGCTTCAAGCGCCATCGATTGGTGACGAACCGCGCGAGTTTGTGTCCAAGGCCATGAATTTTTCCCTTGGCAAGTTGCAGCGCGCCCTTCAGCACGTCGATGCCTTGCAACTAAAGGCTTCCTCGGGGCGACCCTTGAATGAGGAGGCAAGCGTGCAAAACAGGCCTGATGCCGGCTCGGTGTCAGTCGAACCATACGCCAGCGCAGCTGTTGGTGTAGAGGTGGAAAGCAAGCAACGTGGGATTTTCATTTGCGGTGCGGAGCATGAAACCGAGCCGCTCCTCAAAGGTCTTATCCAGCGCGGCATCACGCGACTTCCGAGTGGGGTGGCCTCCTTACACGCAGATTATGTGCGAGACCTCGAGGAAGCCTGGCGCCTTGGCGCTGAGCGTAAGTTGCACGCGCTTGTGCGTCCCCAAGAGAAGGAAATGCTTGCTCTCGAATTCCAGACGGCGCAGCTTGTGACTCTCATCAAGGCGGAATACAGGGCCTTTGGAGTGCAAATTCCAGAGCTTGAGCGCCCCCCCTTTGTTTCGCAGCTTCCGCTGACGTACGAAGACGACGACGATGGTGGACAAGAAGAAAACATCGGGTCCAAGGGAGATGGTGGGGAGATGCACGCGGATGGCAGCAGTAACACAGACGATGAGCGTGCAGGAGCTGAAGCCGAAGACGTTGCACTTCGTTCAAGCTTATCGCGGCAATGGTCGCGCGAGGTAAGCGCGCGTGTGGCGCGCAAAGAACGGCAGCTGGAGATGCGACAAGACGTTTGTGCGCGAAACAAGACTCTACTGATTCAACGCCTCCGCGACAGTGAGGTGGCGCGAACGTCGCGCGACACACTTGTGCTGTGCAATGAGATGAACATCAGCCCAAGTGTTGTGTTGGGCCATGTATCCTGCATCTTTGAGCGACGACCCGGGAAGCTCTTTGTCACTTACGACCACATCCTCTTCAATTCGCGTGTGCTCGGATTTAAGCGATCTCTGGCTGTTCCCCTGACCGATGTTGCCTCGTACGGAAGCGCCCAGGCCACGGGGGCGGCCACAATCGTCGGCGCGGCTGCGCTCGTAATTCAGGTTTTGTCAACCGGGGCGTCGATCCGCTTCCTCATGAGCAGTAAGGTCGACTGCGATCGTGTCCTCGCTCTCCTGCAGCAAATTGAGGTGATGCGTCGCGCAAGTGCCGCAGAGCGTCAACGACGGTCCTCGCACGAATCGAAAACAAGCGACTCGGAGGCCCAGCGCACGGGAGGTGAACTGTCGCGGAGATCGGCCGGGGCTGACGTGCGCCCGGACCTTCATCGCCGTCGCAGTGCGGACTCTCAAGCAAGCGAGAGTAGTCATCACGTCGGGGCGGGAAATACCGCTGGAAGCGGTGGCCTCGGGACACCGCCGACGGAACCCTCGGATGATTCGGGCGCCGACCTGCAGAGAATGATGGCAAGCACTTTCCTCAACGACGACGAGGAAGCGTTTTGAAATAAAAAGGGAGAAGTCACATCGTCAAGCCAACGAAGCTGGTGCGGCAGTCCTGTGTCAGTCGAAAGAGCCAAGATGCTTCTTTTGCTCGGCAACGCAAGATAAAAGGATCCAGCGCGGCTCAATGCGATGTGTCGCGTGAATGCGTGGTGAACAAAAAGAGAAGTAAAAGGAAAGATACCTCAGCACGCGTCGCATGGCGAAAGACGTGAGAGAGGCTATATGAACGACGCAAGATGCTATGAAAAAGAAATACGTAACACGTTCAAATCGAGTTTGTACACAAATAGAGGCAGTTAAGAAAAAGCCATGATGTCGTCTATGTGGATGCTGATGCCGCAGAAGGCGCTGGTGCTGCCGCTGGTGCTGTTGCGGCGGACGCCGACGACGATGAAGAAGAGGCGGTTTCGGCACTAGGGACAAACGTGGGATTGTTGATGATGTTACCGTCCGCGTCACGGCGGATGGGAGGGAGTTTCTCCTTCATGATACCTGCGCCTGCTTCAGCCTCGGCTTGCGTGTACTGTTCCTCGGCCAATTCCTTGAGACGCTTCTTGTAGGGCTTGGTCTTTTTGTGCGCGGCCAAGGCGTCGGCGGAGATGAAGTGCCTACCTGTTTCGACGCAGTAGAACTGGCCGCCGCCCGGAAGGTCCGGGTCGTACTCGAAGTTGACCCCACCCTTGGCGATGTCGTCCTGGATCTGGTCTACGTCCCGCGTGCGGTGCTTCGTGGCGAGGAAATACTTCTTGAAGCCCTTCTTCTTGGCCGTGGCGCGCTTCTTGCGCCCATAGCTGCCGGTGCCCATCCTGGTGCTCCCTCTGCAGCCCGGCGACCGGCCCTGCCCGCCTGGTCTTCTCCGCCCCGCCGCCCGTGCGCGCTCCAGCTCCGGTCTCGGTCCCGGGCCAGCCCAGCCGCGCGGTTGGTTCTGGCGGCGCAGGACTGGCCTCGCGCTTTGTCTCTCTGTCTGTCATGTGGTTGGCTGCGGCGGGCCCGACTTGGGCCGCCGCGCGCAAGTGGAGATTCGCGCCGCGCGAAGTGGAGTATGGGCCGCCGCACAGTGGGCGCGGGCGCGGCACAGTGGCGAATCGGAATCGGTGGCGCAGTCCCAGCACGAGCGGAGCGGAGCGGAGCAGAGCAAAGAAGAGTCGCGAGAGCTGCGGCGAGCGGGAGAGAGACGGCGACGCGGCGCTTGGAGAAGAAGAACTTGAAGGAGCGAAGATGGCGGGCGTGGAGAAGGCCAAGGATCTCGCGGCGCGTGCCGCCGTGGACGAGTTCGTCAAGGACGGGATGGCCGTGGGCATCGGGTCCGGGTCGACCATTGCGTACGGCGTTGTGCGGCTCGCAGAGCGCGTCAAGGAGGAGGGCCTCAAGGTTGTCTGCGTGCCAACCTCGTTCCAGGCGAAGCAGCTCATCACTGAGAACAACCTGCCGCTCTCCGACTTGGAGAACCATCCCCAGCTTGACGTGGCCATCGATGGCGCTGATGAGGTCGACGATGACCTGAACCTTATCAAGGGCGGCGGCGGCTGCCAGACGCAGGAGAAGATCGTGGCGTCGTGCGCCAAGACCTTGGTTATTTGCGCCGATTATCGCAAGGACTCCAAGGCACTCGGCGAGGCCTGGCTCAAGGGCATCCCCATTGAGGTCATCCCTATCGCGTACGTGCCCATCATGGCCAAGCTCAAGGCCATGTCAGCCGAGACGGTGACGCTGCGCATGGCCAAGGCCAAGGCTGGCCCTTGCGTCACGGATAATGGCAACCTCATTATTGATGCTCACTTTGGCCAGATCAAGGACCCCGCCAAGCTTGAAGCCCAACTGAACGGCATTCCTGGAGTTGTCTGCACCGGTCTCTTTGTCGGCATGGCCGTCAAGGTATTTTTTGGCCAGGAGGACGGAAGCGTGACGACGCGCACGCCTCGCAACGCCGGTCTCTCGGCCTAGATTTGGACTTTTGTTGCGTAGTACAAGGCCCAAAAATTGATTTGTTTATTTCACATTGGCAAAAACGACAACGAGACTTGATTTTTCTTTTTGGCACGTGACGATACGTCCGAATTATGTGCAAGAAGCCTTTTTCTCTCAGAAACTCACTGACGTTACTGGCAAACGGGCAGACAGACTGACTGTCAGATAGATAGATGGACAGGTAGGCAGGCTGAAAAAGATGGGCCATCTCTTGTTACCATACATTCCTTTTCTTATTCTTGACGCGCGCGCGACTGCAACGAGTTTTTCTGGCCCAGCCCTCCTTGAAGACCAAGCTTCTTCCTTCAGTTTCAAAGACAATCATGGAAACAGCCCGCGGTGGAAAAAAGCGCACGTCTTCCTTTTCCGCAACATTCTTTTCTGCAACCCACCCCTTACGTTAGGCTTCTTCTTGAGCAATCCGAGCGGAATCGCGGACAGAATCAGGGGGCAGAAACCAGATGGGTCGACTCGTGTGGCAGTTGTTGACCTCGTCGTGGATTCGCGTCACAGAGGAATGACACTCGCTGATTGCGAGCGATTTGTCGAGACAGAGACCCATTTCGGACAAGAGCTGGCGACCACTGCGATTGCGACACCCGAGCATCGGCTTGACGCCGTAGGTGGCCTGAAATGCCGCCTCGAGCGTCTCTGCGTCAAAGGAGTCCGTATCAGAGGGTTTGACTCCAGCCGCCTCAAAGGCGCGTAGAGGATCATATCTTGCACGCGCATCGAGGGTGCTGTTAAAGTACGTGGGTTGCGACATGGCCGAGCACGTTCCATGCTTGGACCACTCGTGCGACCAAAAGTGCTCATTCGAGTTGTGTCCAATGAGCGTGCCCCAAAACTTGCGCATTTCCATTTGCACGTCATCGCTAAGAGAGTCCTTGTCAAAAGCCTCGGACGAGCACTCGCACGGGTACGTGTTCGCTGTCTGTGTGCCGAAGCGCGAAGGCCACAGACCATGCAGAGAGAACCAGCCTCTTGGGACCTCGAATTCGGGCGGCCACTGGATGGCCATCATGAAGAAGTCGAATGAGCCGTCTCCGCGCGAGTCGCACCCGGCCTGCACTGTCTTCGCCTGCGCGAGCGCAAGCAGGACGAGCGCCACAAGGTGCGCGTATCTGGCCATCTTCAAGTTCCTCTGTCCTCGGCGTGTATCTTTTGTTTTTTCTTCGTGCTACTACACCGATTCGCAAACGATCGTGCGTGGGCGCGTGCGTGCGCGCGCGAGCGTGCCCGTTTGTCTGCCTACCCTTCGCGCTGCCTGCAGCAGCAGCTGGCTGTGTCCCTCCTCGCGCGCTTCGTTCGTCGTTGCGTATCTATCATATCCTCCTCTGCATTCCCAACGGGTTCAACAACAGGAATAGTCTCCGTCCTAACCGCCACCGCCCCTTGCTGCCTTCCTGCCTAGGCATAAAGAAAGAAAGGCCCCACGCCGCGATGCCCACCGTGCCGCGCGCAGCGCAGCAAGCAAGCAAGCAAGCGAGGCAAGCAAACCAAGCAAGCAAGCAAACCAAGCAAGTCCTACGTTCGCTCGCTCGCCTTCCGCGCGCTGTCCACGCACGATCGCCGCCTCCTCGCCCTCGGTGCGGCGTCCTCGGCCCCGCTCTGGATCCTGCTGCAGTAGGCTACTACGCTGCTTTTGGTTTCTTCGAAATTAAAATTAAAAATCCTGGGAAGGAAGGGAAGCTGCGCGATGATGGCGGCGGCGTCGGCATCAGGCCATGTCCTCTCCTCCGCGGGCGCGGGGCGCGGGACTTCCTGCTCGCAGCGACACGGGACCGCCGGCCGTGGCGGCTGCGGCCCGTGCACACAGTCTGCCAGTCGGTCGGCCGGTCGGTCGGTTGACAGAGCAATCCGACGCAGACAGCTCAACAAACAGCGGGAGGCCATGGAATGAAAGGAGGCAGTGCAGCACCGTGACATATTTTTACAGTTAGGCCGCAACCACGGCGAGAGAGGAGAGCGGCACGCGCGCGATCATGATGATGGCGACGCTCGAGCCGGACGAAGCGAGACGACGAGACGAGACGAGACGAGGCCAGGGCGGCGACGCGGACGCAGACTGGGAGGGGGAGGAAGGCTGCGCTCTGAAGGACGAGAGGGCGAGGAGGCGCCGCGGAGGGGCCAAGAGGTACGAGGCGCCGCGGAGGGTGGGAAGCTCGGGAAGGTGACGTAACCACCGCTTCTGGCCCTGTGCACCCTCGAAGGCCAGCTGCACCGGCATCATCATCCTCCTCCCTCCGTACATCCGGCAAAGCATCGTGCACACGCGCACACGCGCACCTTGACAGAACGACGCGAGGCTTTCCTGGCGCTCCTCTCCTTTCCTCGCGAGGTGGACGGGGCCCGTCTGTCACGAGGAAGCCGAGCTCTGCGAGGCAGGCCTCGAAGCGGGGCTGCTGCTGATTTCATTCCATGCCATTCCATTCTTTCCGTGCCTTTCTAGTATCGCTAGCCAGAAGTGCGCGCGTGTCTCCGTCTGTCTGTCTGTCTCTCTGTCTGTCTGTCTGTCTGTGAGAACGGTGCACATGGCCAATCTGATTGCGCACTCGGGAGGGAGGGCGGGGCCGCGGCGTGCCAAGCGTGCGCGTGCGGGAGGAAGGGCGCCACCAACAGCAGGAGGGAGGATGGATGCCAGCGAGGCGACCGACCGCGCGGACGCGGCGACGCAGCAGGGCAGGGCAGGGCAGGGCAGGGCAGAGCAGAGCAGATTGGAGATCGACGCCGACGCCGAGTTGCGGCGGCACAAGCGCGACGCGAGGCCAGCCAGGCAGGGCAAGAGCGAGCCGCGGCAGAGAGGGGGAAAGGCTCGTTGGAGCAGCGAGAGCGAGAAAGTGGAGCCAGCGAGAGGACCAAGCAAGCAAGCGAGCGAGCAAGCGAGCAAGCGAGCAAGCAAGCGAGTAGGCGAGCAAGATGGGCTTCCTCTATGACATGGCGGTGAACTTCATGACGGAGCAGCGGGGCATCTTCGTGACAGTCTTCCTGATGCCCGTGAGCGTGGTCTGGGACATCATGTTCGCACTGCGCTCGTGGCTCATCATGGCGCTGTACTCCGCGCCAGAGCTGCACAAACAGCGTGTGCAAGAAGCCTCCGCTCAGGTCCGCGACGCCACGACCAACGCCCCGCCCGGCACCAAGCTGTGCACCGCGCGCGGGGGATGGCTCTCCATCTCGCTTAGTCTGCGGCCGTACAAAAAGGTGGCCACCAACATCGCCATTAACATGTACGACATCCTCGAGCTTAACGAAACCGAAAGCTATGTCCATGTCGAGCCCATGGTCAACATGGGCCAGCTCAGCCACTACCTCATCCCCCGCGGCTACACCATCCCGGTGCTCCCCGAAATGGACGACCTCACCGTCGGAGGTCTCTTCATGGGCACCGGCATCGAGGCCAGCTCGCACAAATTCGGTCTCTTTGACGAGTTCGTCATCGAGGCCGAGGTCATCCTCGCCTCCGGCGAGGTCGTCACTTGCAGCAAGACCCAGAACCGCGACCTCTTCGACGCGCTCCCCTGGTCGTACGGCACGCTCGGCTTCCTCGTTTCCTGCAAGATCAAGGTCATCCCCTGCAAGCCCTTTATCCGCATCGAGTACCGCGGCTGCCACAACAAAAAGCAGGGCCTCGAGCTCTTCACCAAGGCCTCCTGCATGGACGTCCCGCCCGACTTTGTCGAGTGCATCGCCTACTCCACCGAAACAATGGTAGTTATGACCTCCGATATGGTCGACGAAGATGCCGTCGAAAAGGACAAGATCAACAAGATCGGCCGCTGGTACAAACCCTGGTACTTTAAGCACGTCGAGAAGATGCTCGAGATCTCCTCGCCCGAAAAGCCCCACGTCGAGTACATCCCCGTCCGCCAGTTCTTCCACCGCTGGACCTCGGCCATCTTCTGGGAGCTCGAGCAGATCATCCCCTTTGGCAATCATCCGCTCTACCGCGCCCTCCTCGGATGGTTCACACCTTCAGTCGCCCTGCTTAAACTCACGCAGACGGAGGCCATCCGCAAGACCTACGAGGAGCAGCACATTGTCCAGGACATGCTCGTGCCCATCTCAAAGACCTCCGAGGCGCTCGATGTCTTTGACACGCACTACCAAATCTACCCCCTCTGGATTTGCCCCTACCGCCAGTACGACTACAGCGACGCCACCACGGAGCACCGCCACTTTCTTCGCAAGCCCAACAAGCCCAACAAGGAGGGCTACGAGATGTATGTCGATCTCGGCGCCTACGGTGTCCCGCGCCCCTGCCTCGAGAAGAAGCCTTTTGATGTTATCAAGTCCTCTCGCGCTGTCGAAAAGTATGTCACCGAAGCCAATGGTAGCCAGATGCTCTACGCCACCAGCTACCTCAGCCGCGATGAGTTCAGGGAAATGTTCAACCATGCACACTACGACAAGATGAAGCAAAAGGTTGACCCCAACGACTTCTTTCCTCAGGTCTACGAGAAGGTGTGCAAGGGCGCCATGAACTTTTGGCAGGCAAAAGCTGGTGACAAGAAGCTTGACTGATCTCCTGCCATTTGGTTGGCTCCTGTGAATATGGCGTAGCCGCGTCACGTTCAGATCCGAAGTCAAAGCTTCTCGTAACTCGTCTCAATTTGTCCCCCTGTCCCCATCCAGCCCCTCTTCCCCCCGCCCCCAAAGAGGGCAAAAAAACAAATCAAAAAAACAGAACAGAACAAAAAAAAAAAGTATCGTGCGTCACTCCTTCGTCTCGTCCAAATTTCTCCCAAGAGAAAATCCACACAAAAGAGGACGGACACGCGGGACACTCAACACGTCGTCGACAAATCTGCAGGCAATCGTGTTTACTTTTAAAAAAGCTTGCGTCCAGACCTTCTTCCCTGGCCACCCACTTCATCACCAAACTTCCTTTCTGGAATAGTAATGCTTTTGAAAATGCAGGTTTGTGAGGTATACCACGTATTTTGTTTTAGTTATGGAGACCAGAGTAAGGATCACCAATGCAAGGTCGAGACACTCGATAGTCTGGGTGAGAAAGATCGAAACTTGAAAATCACCAATTCTCCACTTTTTCGCAGCTGCTGTTCCTTCTTTCCCAATTCCAGTCCGCGAACTTCATAGTATACAACAAACGAATACGAACCACACGCACGCACACACACACACACACACACACGCACACACACACGAGGTCGAACAAGAAAAGCAAAGAAAAACGCCTCAAAACGCAGGTTTATGATGAGTTATGGTTGCAGGCCCTCACGCAATCAACGTTAGCGGGATATCGCGCGCGCATGACGCTGGAGAGTTACCGCTTCCTTGACCAACAATCTACGATCCTGCTTCGAGGCAAAAACTAAAACAAGATCCCGCCCGGCCCCCGGTTCAACACGCACAGACAGGACCAAAGGATCTCGAAACGAGGAATCGAGCGCAGCCACCTGGGGCCACGCAAGATCCAGAATCGGCAAAGTATCCGTACCATCAAGGACGCTAAACAAGCGAAATGCCTCGGTGGTGACGACCACGAGCACAAGACGTCGCTGCACGTGCGGAGCAGACCCGTACTGCTGCTGCGCGCGCTCGTGGTGCACATATCGTTCATGCTGAGGTAAGAGCTTCCAATCAAAGCGCAAAGCGTGGTGAGGCGCTGACGTGAGCATGCTCCGCTCACGCATGATCGGAGGACCTGCTGCCGCGCCAATGCCAACGTCCTGCATGATACCGCCCGAGGTTTGAGCTACTAGGTCTGCAGCGCCTCCAATTGGTTTTGTCACAGCGCCCAGGAGACCGCGGCCAACACCTTGCAAGACGCTACCGACTCCCCACCCCTGCTGAGAGGCCACTTCAAAGGGCTGTACAACAATACCCGTAGCAGCACCAAACATGCCCTGCCCGAGACCGACGACGCCGCGAGCAAGACCTCTCGCCGTACCATAACGCATCGATTCACGTGGACCGCCAAGGCCAACCGAAAAATCTCGTAAGTGCCGCAAGGTGACCTGTTCTTGGCTGCTACTGCCTTGCCCATTGCCATGACTCTCTCGGAAACTTGCTTGCTCGTCGGTGTCCCTCCCCCCAGCCCAGTATCCGGTATTTTCCTCCTGTTCGTTGAGCGCCTCCCGCAGGACCACAGCAAGACGCATGGAGAGCGCCCGCGCCCCGCCAGACGAGTGGGTTCGCCGCCGCCGCATCTGCTCGCGCCTCGTTGCATACGCTGCGTCAAGTGAGAGGCGATCCAAGTTGCGAGCAATGCTGTTACTAAAGCCTGACACACTCATCAGCGCGCCCTCGCTCAGATGAATCAAAAGCGAGCTCCAGCCTCGCGCCACACCGCGCAAGATCCCACCGGGCCCATACCCGTGTCGAATTGCCTTCAAGGGCTGAAAGACAAGGTCGTAAACACCAGCGCCAACAGACCTTGCAAAGCCCACAGGATTTCCCAAAATCTCGAGCGACCCTAAAAGGGCCGGAGATCCCAGCAAGGCGTCCGCGATGTAGTTTGCAGCCAGCTCGTTTCGCAGAGCCTTGGCACCTTCAAATACGCGGACCAGGGACACCTCTGAAAAGCGTAGCGGGGTACGATCAATCCCCACAAACATTGGCAGCGTGGTCGTGCGTACGGTGGCAATCACACTTAGTTCGCCAATCACCAGATTCTCGATGAATATGCGGTCATCCACATCGACGAGCTGCGCAGGGCAGACCGACTTGGCTTTAACCGTTGTATATTTGCCCTTTCGTATGGCCAACAACTTTTGCTGCGCAATAAGCGTCGCAGCAATGGGCATTAGCGACGAAGCAAGTCGCTTCAGCAGTGCGTCCTCCACTGCAACAGTCAGGGGAGCCAGACGCAAGTGCACCTTTCCAAATTGCTTTGGTAACTTGTGCCCTGCACAAGTTACCTCCGTCCAAGACGCACCAGCCAAGACACGGTCCCGCACGGCCCATGCTTCGCGGAACGATTTCGCGGCGCTCCGAGGGTCATTGTAGCCAAACTTGCACAAAGCCACTTCGGTTTCCCCGTCATCCTCGGACTCAACAAAGTGCATCACCACGGGAATTTCACTTTCCGGAACGAATGAGTCCATTTGAATCCATTGCGCACGGCCAGCCGTGGTGTGCTGCACACTCAGTTCGCGCCATGATTCTGAACCGCGAGACTCTTGCATAATGTGAGAAACCTCCACTCCGGCTACACGCAAGTGCACAGTCTCCAACGACTGATCAAAAAGACACACCTCGAGATCCGACACCGTGGCCAGGACCTGCAAACTCTTGGTCTTCACGGAACTCGACGAGACCACATCGTCGAAAGACGAGGACTGCACATCAGCTCCGTCTGTCGTCTCGATCTCGCCCAGAGTCCCTGCATCCTTGGCGCCTGCTTGCAAATCCAACGCTGGAGCACTGTTCACGTCATGCACAGAGATTTCCCACCAGGCATGCGGCCGTGACATAACTACGCGATAGCGCTCCAATGGCAATATTTTCGTACCTGTCTCGCGCTGCAAGAATCGAGTTTCGACCTTGCCTGGTGGCATAGCTTTGCCAGTTTGTGTCTTGTCGTCCATTTCTAGCGCACTGCCAGTGTCGATTTCGCGAACAACGCCATCCCACGATCCAATACCGGTATTTGTAAACTTGTGGCGTTGAAACAGCAACAGCCTGTCCTTTCGTTGCTGACCTTCAAAGACCTCGGAAGGTTTGCGAAGCCATGCTGGATCATCCTCTTCAATAACGCACAAGTACTCGTCGCGCACAAGCCGTTGGCGAGCCAGACTCACGTGGAGTTGCATCGCAAGCTTGGCGGGGTCGTCGTCATCGCCAAAGCTCTCCTCCTGAACAGCTGGCCCATCCATGACGACGGGGCTCATCCGCCCCCGCGGTTGAGGAGAGGCCGCTGCGCTTGAAAGAATCGTCTCTGCAACGGGACCCATTTCCCCGCCAGCATACTCGCTCGTGCTGTCATCTACATTCTGCCGCATCACTTCGAATAAGGGCTTGCGCACACGCTGCGAAAGTGCGAGCCAATTCACGGTCGCGCTGTGTTTGGGGGCAAGATAGAGTCCCCAACATGAGCCCCGAGCTTGACCACTTGTCCATTTATGCTTTTGCGATGCGTTCCCCAAGCCAACCGAGAGAAAATTTGCCGATTTGTTCATCACAATACACTCTGGCTGCGTCTCGCGTTGAAGGACAACGTGGACGACTCCGTCGACCTCATTGCAGATGCATGTGATGGTCTCCACATGTGCTGGCCCCACGTGCAGCTGCACGAGCTGTTTCCAGCCCTGTGCAATATCCAAAGAGGATACTGGAATCGGCTCTGTCCAAACGCCGGGCGCTGCGGTTGTGTTAAGCCTCAGTACAGTACTGAGTAACTTCTGCTCGGGGCTATCGCCCGCCTCTGAGTTCGCATTCGACCCTGACTGACTGGGCCCGAGCCCACTTCCCAAGCCCAACAGGCTGCTCACCGAACTAGCGGACGCAGAACGTTGAGAGCGATTTAGAATCCACGTTGAGAACCCACTCGAGCGACGCTCACTGGCCGGCCTTGTCGCGTCAGACCCATCCGAGCGTGATGCAGACTCTGTCTGTACACCATCCTTTTCCTCCTCCTTGTTCGCGAGCCCGGGGAGCGTACCAGCACTCACATCGCAAAAGTAGCTCATGGGTGACCACGCCTCACTCTCGGCAATCTCAACAAAGTCGAGAGCCTCGGAAAATGGCGATTCAACGCGCAACCGCACAGGCGGCCCCTTCATGCGATTGTGCACCATAATTCTATCCCTTGTGGTAATGATAAGACGCCCGTCCTCCTCGCGTGACATGTCGCACCAATATTGTGAAACCCACGCAGCGTGCTCGGCGTCTTTGACACTCTCGAGCACAGGAATGGCAACAATGTGCTGGTCGTCATCACTGAGCGGAAGCGGGGATGACCAGGCAATGGTTTCTTCATCCTGGCCAATGCACTCCCGTCCCAGACAAAGCTCCATCATATGGAAATCATCATCCTCGATACTACCCAGCGAAGACTTTGGCCACCATGCCACGGGGACGCTCGCGCCTTGATCGACAGAGACAACCTCGTCACCGCAGCGGAAATGAAGCTTGCTCCGAGACTCATTGCGAAGGCACATCGGAGCGGATGCGCGAATAAAGAGCGATGCAAAACCTGAGACAGCTGAAGCCTGCATTGTAATCATGCCTCCTCGCAGGTGCGCCTCGTGATGGGCCAGGGCCATACGAAGACGAGTCCCAGTTGCGTACATTGACGCTCCAAAGGCTGTTATGCAGTTTGCGAATAACGGCTCGTGGATGCGGAGCGCTGGAGAGCCGGCCAAACTATCGCTCGCTTCGCCGCGACTGCCTTCTCCCGCGGCACTCGACACGATCAGGGCCTGAGATCGGGTGGGATGTAAAAAGAGGGCGGCAATTGTGTTTGGTTCAACCGTCTGCACGCGAATCTCCCCTCGGCCTTCCTCTGTAGGAGTCGCTCGACCCAACGTTGAATTCTCAGTATTGCCATGCTGGTGCTCAGATTTGACAAGAGGCCAATATCCTTTGCTAAAGTCTTCCTCATGCTTCACCATGGCATACTGTAAAAGCTCAAGGCGCGTCTGGGGGCGAATTTTGCAGAGTAGAGGCCACGGCGCATCGTTGCACAAATACGCAGTTGGCCAGATCTCGACCATGACCCACGAACGTAGACGACCGCCTTGTGGGGAACGAATATGTGCACGCCGAACATGAACCCAAAGCCACATTGATGACACGCCGAGAGGTCCAGGTACTTCGACGAGCTGCGGAGCACTACGACCATCGACCTTGAGAAGCGAGATCGGCGCGGACCAGTCGATCTGACGTCCAATTTGAATGCTCATTTCTCGATCAGCCTTTTCCTGCGTCGCATCGTCCATTGACGCCAAAAGATTCACGTCGGGGCACATGAGAGGTAGCGTGCCTGCGCCTGCAAAGGAAAAGTCGAACTCCTTCTCGTCGATATAGCCAACGGGCGAATGATCCCCGCCCCACCTCAGAGGTTCCGTCGAATTTTGGCGCTTGGAAACCCTTATTCCATGCGATTTCTGCCCGCCAGAACCCGAAAACGAATCCGAATGCCCTGGCCCGACGCTTGCCACGCTAGACGACGAGGACATGCGCTGCAGACGCTCCACCTGCACCCCATGAATGGGAGAGTCCATATCGTCATCGTCACCATCGTCATGTCCTTTGGCGCGAGCAAATGTTTCGCGAAGGACTTTTGCGTCGCAAGCTGGAACTTCACGCGTGCTGGACGCGAAGCGGATCTGCAAAGGCTCTGGAACACGACTCACGACAAAATGGCTTGGCAAGAGCCGAACAATCGTCTGCAGACCGTTTTCCCCACGCTGTGCGCTCACCCAGAGACGGCTCTGCGGTTCGTTGCCGAAAAAGACACTTTTGGCATTCTTGTTCACGCCGCCAAACACGAGACTTCGCAAGTGCACGCCAATGTTATCGATCGAGGTTGGCCGCGTCCATGTCCCGGGTTCGTCGTCGCTGCGGTCTGAAGATAGCGCGAATCGCATCAGAGGGATAAATTCAGCAGCGCGTTCAATTTGCGCACGCAAGGAGGCGTCGAGGCTCGCAAACTCGGACTCTTTTCTACCATAGCGGACGAGCGTGTGGTCTTTCGCGTGCGGCATGAGGTGCGTGCTTGTGACGCGCCACGAATAAGAGCGCGTTTTTTCTGAATCAACTCGAATAACCTCCGCAGTCCCGTACTGCCCAAACCAAACTGTCCGGCCTGTTGAATTGACGATCCGGTACTGCAGTGACGCATCGTCATCGTTGTTGTTGTTATCCTTGTCTTCGCCGCCGCCGTCGCCATGAGTCTGTTCTTGGTTGTCTGCCGGAGTAATTTTGCCGCTCGCAGGAGGTCCTGAGCAGATTTGCACGTTAGCTTCTTTGGCAATCTCATCACGCCGGAAGAGAAGCTTTTCCATGTCATGAGCAAAGGACTGCACGGCAAAATGAACTGCAGGAAGCGTCTGCTTGCTAATATTCCAGCGCCAGTGGCGACAGTCAATCCACACACTTTCAGCGCGCGACGCAGCGCTCTTCTCATATACCACCGCCAAATGGTGCACCCGCGCAAAATGCAAAAGAGCGAGGTGACCAAAGTCCTGCACGTGAACATCGAGATCTGCACTGACGCGAACCCTCTCGCGCTCTCTGGGTCGCTGTTGCAGGTGCACACCAAAGTTGCGGGCCCGTAATACGAAGAGCATTTCCTCCTTACGGGAATTCAGGTTTGCCTGGCGCAGCACCGCAAGACCCAAGCGCCGTGCCGAAACATGGATTTCCATCGGATACCAAAAGGCATCGGAGCAAGCACTCTCGACGCACAACGAGCGCACGAGTGCTGAGCACACAGCCAGTCGATCGTCCACAGGAAGACTTTCACGGTCCACTGTCTCGGCAGCGTGCCATCGCAGGATCCACGATTTGGAAGCAGCGCTGCGACGGACCTGTAGAGGGAAAGTACTCGCATGAAGCTTTTTTCGGGCCCCGAGGAATCCTCCTTCTTGGTCCGAATCTTCGGCAGGGTCATTATTTGTCGCATCATCCACCATAGACATGTCCACGAGATTCGAAAAGGCGTCAACAAAGTCTTCTACGCCAGGACGTCTCCACGGGGAAGCGAGGGCCTCCTCCTCGAGAGGCACGTTGAAATGTGCGACGACTACATAGCACCCTTGGATAGCGTCCCAATATGCAAGCTGACACTCCACAACGCTTGCTTCCAATCCGGTCGGATGAATGGCGGCGTCTGCAACGCCACGAGGAATCGGAGGTGCGTTAAGAAGCCGGATGCGCTCGAGCTTTCGCGGCTCAAAGTACTGCCATCGCAATGTGACCCAATCTGACATTGACGAGGTCGAAAGAGGCGCAAAGGATCGCTTCCACTGCCCGCCTGCCTGCAGCCCCTGTGTGGCGTCAACAGGGTTTGCAGCGCTCCACATTTGCTCGGGACCTGCAAGCGAGCCGGGCATTCCCAGCGCGCCAAGCACAATCTGACCTGGTGCCGGATGCACGTACTCGCTGTTATTGTCCATTTCGTAGATGCGCTTGAGGCTGGCAAAGTCGTTCGTGCGCGGCGTAGGAAGCTTGGAAAAGTAAATGTTGTCCTGCATTGATGATGCAATGCTCAAAGCCACCGAGGCAATAGATGAGGCGGACGGATACCCCGTGCGCACACTTGCACTTGCTGCTGCTGCTGCTGCTGCTGCTGCTGTCCCCTTCGTCTTTGGAGTGTATGCTTCCGCAACAGCCATGAGCGTTGCCAGAGACTCCAGAGAAATAAACGTCTCAGCTGCAACAGTCTCGATTCCTAGCGACATCCGTGCAGCATGATTAAGAACCTTGCTTCCAACGAAGCGGAGGTCTGTCGGCTCGATCATCACCATGGTTCTCTCCAACGTCGTTCTTGCCGTGAGGGAGGTGCGGATTACAACAACCTCAAATTCGCCACGAGTCTGACGCAATGCTTGCTGAAAGAAAACCTGATCCGCAGTGAGGCGAAGTCCCGGTGAAGATGAAGACTCTGTAAGATGAAGCCGAGCATCGAAGGACGCCAGAACGAATTTGAGAGTCATTCGGACATGTGCGCCAGCGTCCACCTCCTCGCGTGGAATGTTGTCCGTTTGTGCAGTCGCCAAAAGTTTACGCGCCTTGACAAACGTATGAAACTTGACAGACGCCTTGATCGTTTCGTCCGACTGCGCAGCAAAACGCTCCAAAGGAAAGTGTCGAGTCACGGCCTGCACGAGTCCCGCGTCGGCGCTGATAAGCAATCCACGTGGAAGCTCAACAACACAGGAACTTACTCCCTGGGGCATGGACGCCGACAGGCTTGGTGAGGATCCTTTAAGCGGGGCAACAACACTCTTACGGCCACCAGCATCGAGACCCCAGTCCATGATTTCGAACATGGTGTCTTTGCTGCTCGAAAGACGCATCTCCGATACCCAAACACGAGCTACCTCCGCCGTCTCGTCGTCCAGAACTCGAACCTCAACACCAGGCACGCTCGCCGAGATTGAAACGAGAGGGTCTCTCGTCACGACCTGGTCCTCCGAGGTCGCTATTTCCTCGACCGGTTTCTCCTCGGCGCTCGGAAGAACAGCACGATCGAATCCTTGTAAAAGAACGTTTTGAAAGATTGCTTCGCGGACGCTCAGAGAGTCATTGAGCAAAAATGCTAAATGAGCCTTGTTGGTGAGCGTGGCGACTTCGCCTTGTAAAGTTTGCAATTGGCGAATCTGATTCACTGCAACTTGAATTTTCACCTCATCGCAAGCAAGTTCGAGGTGGCCGCTCGGGCCAATCATCATTCGGACGGAAAAAGGAAGCATGACAGGAGAACCCTTGACAGCTACATCGCGATGGTACGCGAATCTGTAGAACGAGTCGAGCGCGCCTGCCCGCAGAGAGCTCTCCTCGTTTACATCATCTTCACACGGCGGATTCATTTCAACTGTACAAGTTGACGCAGACAATGGTCCAAGAGTACATGAGGCGCCCACGCCATCTTGCGTCTGAGACGCACGCACTGTAGCGCATTCGATAACAAGAGCGTGCGATGGATGAGATGCTGGAGAAAAGGAAGTGCCCAATGGAACGAATGCACGAAGGCGACCTAGCTGCAACTGCACCTGGGGCCACTTGGGCTTCCCTCGCGACTCTTCCAGGCCGTGCGTCGTTTTTTCTTGTTTTTGGGGGACTCGGTTGCGCTTTCCTTTTGCAACAACACGAACGTGGGATGCGAGCAACAGAAACGCTGCAATGAGTCCCGGTCGAAACACAAAGTCCAAGGGCAGCAAACCTCCTTCGACGAGAAGTCGGCCATTTGTGGGCTTGATTACAGCGCAAGAGAGCAGAGTCGGTTTGTTCGTAGGTACCTCGTCGATCGAGGGCGAACAGGCAACAGGAACAGAAAGGTCCAAAGCCTCAAAGAATGCATCGTCCTCATTTTGAGGCTGCAGCGATAGCATGTCTGTCATCGCTTGCGTGGCGCGGGTCGTCTGCGTCGAAGACAATGGCACACCAAAGGCTGTTGCCAATGACATAATGTCGTGCGCGGGGAGAAAGGCTACAATGGCCCCGATCGCGGAAGCGGGGAGACTGCAGAGGCTCGTGGCGTCGTCAGCTGATGTCGACTCGTCGGAAGGAGACCGAGACGAAGAGCGCAAGCGTTCAAAGGCGCATAAATCTCGCACGGTCACTCTTACAGCCAAAGAGGAAGTGTCTTGGCGCAAACTAAAATGCAAATGTTCCATCACGAACTCAATGTTTTCAGCAACCTGATAAGGTGTTCCCACATGAGCCTGTACGCTACTCATGCGCGCATGAGGGAATAAGTTCAGATGCACGCCAGCAAGATCACCCTGAATGTTGAGCACAATGAGTGGCCAATCCATCTCGTCGGGATGCTTCGCTGCGACCGCGATCGAAGTTCGCGTCAAAACCTTGGAGACACCCTGCGTGCCGTTGTCTCGCGCATTCAAGGAAGGTGCGTCAGCCTCTTTCGTCTTTTGGAGAAAATGTGCTCCTCTCTTGAACAGTGGGGAATCTAGCACAGCGCTCAGGACAAGAAGACGTTCCGGGTCGAGATCCATTTGCACCTGATCGCAAATAACGGATAGGCGAAGCTCCACGGCCTCTCCCAGCGCACAGGAACACGATCCGTGGAAATGAGTATCGCGGAGGACACGCCGAAGGCCTCCGCGATGCCCTCGTACGCACAATGCCAACGGTCCAGCCTTCCAACGAAAGTCATTGTGTTCTCGTCCATTTTGCACGAGACTTATTGCCGGGACCTTCATCATGACTTTACTCGTAATGTAAGCCTCCCCTTCGCGCGCGTCAACGTGCACAAACACGCGCGTTCCTTGTACCCATGGTAGTAGGCTGCTGCTTCGACGAGGGCGGACTGGAATGTCATTGTATACAGCAATTTCACCAGAATCGACAGGAGCTGCGCGATCGTCCGGAAAGGGATTTTTCGGGACAATTACCTCCTCCGCTGCCCGGTTGCGGTCTTGGCCGACGTAAACCTTGAGGATGTCAGCAATGCGCGAGCGGGCCTGCCAGATCCAGACCAAGAGACCGTGTCCGCCGATGGCATCGAGATGGGTGACACCGAGCGTAGCGCCGAAACCCAGGCGCGCTTCGACCGTACGTTGCTCGGCGTGAAATCTCGCGACAACACTTTTCGAAAGAAAACGCGATGCGGCCTTGATTCGTTGCAAAGACGCCGTCACGGGATGGCCCTCGCCAAAGACGTGACCGGAAAGAGCAACTGCAGCCTTGCCCTTTGGGGTCCTAAGAGACAGCACTGTGGTTCCCTGGCACTGTAGACTAGCTCCGCCAAGACTGAATGCTGCAGATGCCAAACCCTTGGCAAGACCGTCGACGCTCACGTCTGTACGCAATGTGTCGAGATTCAGAGCGACCCCTGGCAGAAGTGGTGCTTCTTTTTGAAGAAAAAGTGGATCCACTGGCGCCGCAGCAGCAGAAGAGATGGGTCGCAGAACAGCGCCAACCACCTCGACCGCTTGACAGACGTGCATGAGATTCGCCTGCGCAAGAAAGCGTGCCAGGTCCATCCTGACGCGCGCTTTGCGCCCGGTCTCATTTCGATCGACGGGGGCAACCAGGGTGAGTAGAGCGCGTGCCTGCACAAACTGCGCAAGAACAGCATTATATGAAGACCCTCCCGTGGACTCGGGGCCCGAGACCCCATCAAACCCTTGCTTTTCGTGCACGTGCTGATGAATCTTCTGTGGTTTGTGTTCCAATCGAGATGGCCGCTCGGCCAGAAACACAGTAACGTGGCCCAAGCTAGCCTGAGCCGCAGTAGTCTTTCGATCCGTTCGACTGACCTCAGTAGCCCTGTGTGTGAGCTGATCGAAAACGTGCGGAGGGAAAAGGCTGACTGGAGGCGTCGGTGCGCCCTTTGACACGGCAAAGATACCCCTCTCTGCACGATGAAGATCGGCTCCGAACCGAAGGACTGTGTCGCGAACGAGAACGCCGAGACAGGAGTGCGCTTCTTCTCGTGTCGCGCCCGGAGGTACGGTTGACAATTCGCCTACAATTTTGGGGAAGCTGGCAAGGACTTCCACAGGTCGCGAGACGCGTTGTAATTGCTGTGGACGGGTTAAACTTGAATACTCTGCAGCAAGTTCTTTTAAGGCGGCGCCGGCTGTGCCCTTGCGGAGCTCTGGAAGCCCCGAGCGGGTCCCAAGTTCGTCTGGGGATGCAGCTGAGAGGCCAAAGAACTCGTAGATGCCCTCGACCGAGAGAAGGTCAAGTCTGCACGACACGGGTCCTACTGCAGCGTCTACATAGATGGGCGCCGTGGCCGGGGATAATGCTGGGGTGTCAACGTCCACGGTTGGATTTCCGGAGGAGGTCGGTGGATTGAGCTGCCCTGTGGGTGCATGGCAGTGGAAGCGGAGGGCCTTGTCAGACCGTCGATAAAGAGAGGTCCCAACGCAGCACTCCTTTTCGCAGTGTTCGGGATACGTTGCCATGCCGTTTGCGCTATTGAAAAAACTCCAGCAGAACCAAGGGTGTGGCATTGCATCAAGAATTGCGCTGTTTGTGTTGCCCGTAAATTCTGTCGATTCTCCCCACAGCGCCACGTCATGGGATACGGACGTTGCCGCTTCCAGGCGGCAAATTCGCACAAGATCAACATCTGCATAAATGTCAACAAAGGCCTTTGTGTGATCCTCAATGAGATCGTCAACTTTTCGGACCTCCAACGTGATACCTTGGACAGCGAAGCGTAAAAGTTCGTCAAGCCTGGTGCCTGCAACTTTTTGCCTGCGCTGCGGCAGAGTTGACCCTTGTTGAGTGCGATCCAAACGCACCTTTACCATGCCAACATTGGCAACGGGCACAGAAACGAACTCTCCTCCGTCTTCGCGGTCTCCCCCTTCTTCGTCGATCGTCAGGGCCGAATCGTCGCCGAACAATGCACTCGTCATGCTTGATTGGTTCAAATTTGCGTTGCCTTGAACTGTATGCTTGGTCTTGTCGTCGCGCGTTTCTTTGTGAACGAGAAATGTAAAGCTGATCGAGTCCACGCGAGTTCCAGCGACGACAAGAAGTCTCTTTCGCTCCCGCGCAAGACGTGCAGCTTGCATGCGTGCCGCTTCCCTGCGCTTTGCGGTCTCTGCAGCATCATAGAGCATTTCGACTTCGACATCGTCAAGTTCTTGCTCGACATCTCCCACTAAGACACCCCACGCCCAGCTTCCCCAGCCGCCTTCCTGGTTTTCGGCGGCTGTGCTTTCGACGGCGACGCCCGCGGCGCCCTCTTCCTCAATCGCTTGTTCCGCGGAGGCTTCAAGATCTCGCTTGATATTCTCTCGAACGGCATCTCGCTTTTGTGTTTCGTTCACAGAAACGAGGGAGGAAGGCGATGAAGATGAAGCATCCGACGAGTTCGACGAGTCTGACGAGTCCGATGAAGATGATGAAGCAGAAGAAGGAGATGCTGGGGATGTCGTGTCTGCATCGCCTTTTTCTCCAGACGGAGCAGCAGCAGAAGCATCGGAATCATCGACAGAGTCTTCATCGTCAGGCAAGACCATGAGTTCCTCGAGCATGATAAACTGTTCGTTACTCACAGAAAGGTCAAGCTTACGAATATGCATGTCCGAGATGGAAATCACTGTCCAATCCAATTCGGGATGCTCTGCATCCTGCGAGCTGCGAGCGCGCCAGCGAGACGTGTCTTCCTCGCAGAGTATTGGCAACAGACAAGGTGCTCCTTTGAACGGATCAACACTTGTATCTGGGAGATCGACATCTCTGGTTCCCGCTGCTGACTTTGCATTCGAGGCACCTAACTTGGCAACGCTAGACGCTTCGCTCGAGGAGCGCGGCAACTGGAAACGCGAGCCTTCCAAACTACGAGACCGACCGTGAGGATGCGACGAAGTCTGGAGCGAAGTAGCTGAAGAGGACGTCCGAATCCCGTTTTCTTCAGGATACCCTTGCTGGCGAGCAGCAAAAGCTTCATTATCATCTCCGTCATTGGCACCTGCAGCGCCATAACGTGAAGCAAATGGGTCTGTGCTTACCCGGGCACGAACCGAGATACTCGCACGTCGAAGGATCGGAAGCTCAGTCGCTGTGACTCTCGCGCGTCGCCTTGGGCTGCCGCCGAGGAGAGTCTCTTCGGCGGAGGATCCTGACGTGCTGCGGTGTCGAAGAGAGCGCGGCGTTACATTACCGCCCAAGGAGATACGGCGCGAGCTTTCGCCGTGAATTCGGTCCAAATTAATGGTGAGGTCGCGCACGTCAATCGCCTTGAAAATGCTGCGATTGACGCCCTTGGGCTCTTGAAAGGCCACCTTCCAGCCTTGACTAGGGTCCGCGGACGAAACACGCAGCGACCGAAAGGAGGTGGAGAGGACGACATTTGCGTGCTCGTACTTGAGCACCAGGTCGTTGATTTCCACAGTTGCATTAGCGATAATCTTTCGAATGGCGTCGTGCAGCCAGCCTCCGCTTTCGCTGGCATCAGTCCCTGCACCGGCCAAGGTGTTTGCGGCAGCGCCACCGCCTCCTCCTCCTCCTCCTCCTCCTCCTCCTCCTGCTGCTGCTGCTGCTGCCGAAGAAGCACGCGAGGGAGACTGCGGGCCGGCACCATTGGTCCCGGACTTGCGCCCGGGCGTTTGCGATCCATTGGCGAGCTTGCCGCTCTTGGCTGTTGATTTCGCAGCTGCATGCGCGGCCTTGGCGTCTTGTGAAGAGTCTGCGCCTGACTTTGAGGTGTGGCGCTGGTATGCGAGCTGAAGACGGCGGAACTGCAGCTCGCTACGCGCAGTCAAAATAATCTCAATGGTGCTCACCTTCACGTGAATAGGCTGTGACATGAGCTTAGTCCAGTGAATCTGGATGCGAAGCTCTTTGATGAAACCTCTCGAGAACTCAAAGGCAAGCGGGATCTTGAGGCTTTCCTGGAGAACATCTAACCGTAACTCCAAGTCACGCAGGATGATATCGCCGCCGACGCCGAGGGTATCAACATTGATGTTGGAAATGTACTTTGACAAACTGGTGCTCAACGTCTGTGTCAGATACCGCTTCAGCGGGCCGAGGAGATAGTCGCTGAGCATCTTTGCGGGCCCCGGCTCCGCCTGCTAGGCAAGAGGCAGCACCGCGCGATTTTCGAGTCTTTCTCCCGCGACGCTCTCGTCCCAGGTCGACGACGATCGACTAGCTGTTGCAGCTAGCTGCACACGTGCCAAGCTCGCCGGCTCGACTCGTGCCAAGTCGAATCGGGTCGGGCCGACGCGGGCGCCAGGGCGCGGACGTGTCCGCGCTCTGGTGGCCGCGACCGCCGGGCGGCCCTGGCGGCGGGCGGCGGGCCGTGCCTTCCGCAGAGGCCAGGCAGACCCCAGCGCCGGCGCCCGCGCGCCGCTCCTGGAGTTCGAACTTCGTCTTCGTCTCGCTCGCTCGCTCGTCGAAAATCTGCGGCGCCGCCCACTCCGACTCGATTCAAACTCGGCGTCCTGCTTCTCCGTAGCCAGTTCTCCTGAAGAGACCCATTGCACGGTTGGGCCGCCGCGCGGCCGCAGAAACCGCAACGCGCGTAACCTCCGCAACCCTTTCCCCGCGCCTCCTTGGGGCGAGGCTGCGAGCGATCCGCGGCGTCGAATGTGAGCGTCACATCCCGCGCGAGCTCGCGCGAGCTCGCCCGCTCGAGCTCGCGGCGCACGGACGCGCGGGGCAGACCCGCGCTGGCGGCGGCTGCGGAGGGCCGCGCGCAGGAGGGCCGGCGGGCGGGCGGGCGTGCGAGCGAGCGCAGCAGCGGCAGGCGAGGCGAGCCTCAGCCAACGGGGTTGACGCACACGGGGCGAGCGCGCGAGTCTCTTGCTTGGCTCCTTCGAAAAGCAGGTCGTGTAAGTACTACTACAAGTGCTACGCGGCGCCAGGTATAACTAACTGTAAATAGAGACGTGTCCATCGAGACGCGCAAAACCTGAGCTCGCGCGCGGGGACCGGGCAGCGCCTGCGCGGCGAGGCCGGCGTTGGCGGCGAGGAGGAGGGAGCGAGGGAGCGGGGGAAGGGAGGGCGCCCTGGCCCGCTCGCCTGCGGTCCGCGCGCCGAGCTCGCCTCGGACCTCTTGTTTGAGTGTGGGCGACCGCGCCTCGACGCCGAGAAAGGAGACGCGGTGATCGTCATCGTCTGCTTCTTCTTCTTCGTCGTCGGCGTCCAGGTCGTCGTCGTGGTCGTCTGGTCCAGGACGGAGACGACCGCCTCGATCAGCTCATCAGCTCAGCGCAGCGCAGCTCATCTCAGCGCAGCTCAGCTCTGCGCCAGACTGCCGAGTCCGCGCTGAGCAAGGAGATCAGCGCAGCTATAAATCTGTCAATCTATCCGTCTATCTGCCGCGACGCAGAGACCGGCAGTGGCATTGAACCAGCTAGAGTCGGGCGGCGAAGCTCGTAGACTGGTCCGAAGGCAAGGAAGGGGCAAGCAAAGCCACGATGGAGTTTGCCTGGGGCGTCGTGGTGGGCACGATTCTGGGCGTGCTGCTCATGCAGGCAATCTCGTGGATGATGGCCAAACGCGGCGACAGCACCGACGCGGGCCGACGACAAGCGAAGGAAGCTGATGATAAATACGTTGAGGCAGGCGCGACGGCCAAGGCGAGCGCGAGCGAGAACGGTGATCAAAACGAAGCCTCGGCCAGCAAAAATACCAGCCATCTCCCCGACTTTGGCAACGTTGACGCTGTGCCGCCATCCCCAACGAATATGGGAATGGGGTCCAGGGCTGCGACTTCTTCACGGGGACGCTCCGTCTCCTCGTCCGTGCGATCGCCATCGATGTCATCCATCGACTCGTGGAACCCTCATGGGTCGCGAAAATCGAATGGGAATGGCCCGGTAGCCGGCGTTTTGAATAGCGGCGCAAGCGGCGTGGGCAGCGAGGAACCTGGCGACGAGGAGTACGAAGAAGACTCCGAAGGTAGGCTCAGCCAGGGCCCCGTGGTGGACACGGAGAAACCCCCACCCGACGCCCCCTTGTTCCCGTTTATTCGTATCCGAAATCTGATGGAGCAAGCGGAGCCCAAACACTTTTACCCGAATTTGCGAAGCGGACCGCAGGAGTTTCAAAATGAAAACGCAAGCGGCAAGACGGTTCTTGCCTTGCGCGCGAAGGAGTGTGAGGATCCGGCGTTCGCTTCATACTTTTCGGGCAAGCAGCGACGCTTCCAGCTCAAATTCCAAATCACTCTGTCCAAGACGCCGCGTGGCCCGCTGTATCTAGGTGGAAAGGTCCCCGGGGACATGCAACTTGGTATGGTGACCAAAGGCCTCTGCCGCGGCATCCTTTCCATCCTCCGAAAAGTGAGTTCCGGTATGCACTACTCATTTGGAAAACATCTCGACAGCAAAGACGGACACAAGGAGCTGCCGCACATTGCCTTTCCCGTCTTCATTGGTGCGACGGCTCTGCAAGTGACCAAGGCAGGAGAGGAAGTTCCGAACATTGAAGATGAAATCATCGAGACGCCAGAACAGGTCAAGTCCCGCAAGAAGAACGGCCAAGGGACGCTGCACGCAGGTGACACCATCACATTTGAAGTGCACTCCATGTATATTGACGTCATCGAATGGAAGGTGACCAATCTCGGCGCCCTGGGCAACATCGACTTGAGTCTCTTTTGGGACACGATGCCACTCCATTTGGTCTTATATGACGTACCCGAAAACGCAAAACATCACTACGAGGATGAAAAGCGATCGTACTTTGGCATCACTATTGAGAACACGTGGTACGCTCGGGAAAAAGACGAGCCCTCTATCATTCTCCCCGAGAATAGAGAAGACGTAGGCGCCTCTGCATCTGGGGCTGACGCAACTTCAGAAGTGGGACCAGCCGGATCGCGAAGGAAATCCGCCAAGGTACCGCTCTCCCGTGTGAACAGTGTCGGCCTCTATGTCGGTTCCGAGGACGGCGGAGACGGCGATCACGACTTGATGTACGAGGATGAAGAGGAATCTGGGTCCCGCGACAGCCGTGACTCCAATGCTGACGAGGAAATATCTGTTCAACGCACGGCCTCCGGCACCGAGCCACGCAGCCTCACCACTCGCGATCTCATTGTCCTTGCGTGGATCGAGCATGCCGGATCGAAACGCAAGAGCATCTCCTTTGTGCTCTCCCGTTCTGATGGTTCGCTCCTCTTTCTGCAGCAGCGTGAGCACTTCGCCAAACTCGATCAATTTGCCAAGTATTGCGAAGCCGATCTTTCCAAGAAGCCGCGCAAAACGTGGGAATGGGAATCTTTGCGCGAGCAGCTCGACAAAACGCTTGCTGCAGCGCCAGCTACCCGCGTTGCCCCGTCGTGGCTCAGGTCGCGACACCGTCTCCTTGCTGCCAGTCGATGCGAAGACCTGCATGTCTCCGTTTCGAGCAAGTACACGGATGGCTCCAAGTTCTTTTCTCTCTGGGAAGGTCCCGTGCTGAGACCTCTATGGGAGACAAAGTGGAATGAAGAGTGGGCGGTTCTGGTTCGGGGCAAGGCCAAGGGCGATGTTTACCTCTTGCTATTTGCGTGCAACAGCAAATCGCCGGCTGTTGTGCTTTCTGCTTCGCGTGTCCTCGAGGTACGCGCGGTCTCCAGCGCCACGCTCGTGCCTTTTGCGACTTACTTCCCATGCCTTGAGATACACACCAAGGGTCGAGTTATCATGCTTGGATTGCCTTCCCCAGAGAAGCGTGTCGCTTTCCAAGACATTCTCGCCGACGCTGCGCAGCGTGAGCGGCGCGACGACGGTGGTTCGGGCTCGAACTCAGATGACGCAGACTCTTTGCTCACGTCAGACATGACCACGGATTCTCTTAATGTCGAGTCAAGCCGATGGGGAAGCCAGAAGCGCATGATTATCAACTGCCGCCGCCTACACTTTAACAATGACTTCTCGCGGAGACTTTCATACTCTGAAGCTGGCGAGGAGGCCAATGGAAACGGTGCGAGTGCGAGTAGTGGCTGTTTTCGGAGCGGCAATGTGACGGATGTGGACTCGGCTGGACCCGCCGCATGGTCTGGCCGGCGCTACAGTGAAGTCGGAACCAATGGCGCGGTATCTGCACGACCTCACGGTAGGCTCGCGTCCATTGAGTCTTCCAACACTGTGTCGACTGTGTATGAACAGGATCTTCTCGATGCGCGCACCCACCTTGAGCAAAAGTGGCCTATGAAGCCTTGGGAGTTGAGCAGTATTTTGCTTCGGACAGCTCTTTCCTTGCACGACTCATCGTCGCTGGAGGACCAGATACGATTCTTTGACCAAGCCTCGCAGCTGCGCGAACTGAACATTTACGGCTGGAGTCGCGTCATGACGCACGAGGAGACAACCTGTTTTGCTCTCAATCTCTATCACGCCTTGCGCTTGCATGCCAAGTACCTTGTGGGTCAGCCTTCGAGTCTGCTGGGCTGGGCCTCGTTTGGATCTCGCGTTTCGTACGCGATTGGCGCCGGGCCCAGTGGACAGGCCATGGTCCTCTCGCTGGCGGAGATCGAGCACTGTATTTTGCGCAAACCCATGAGTCTTGCGCGTACGATGGTCTCGACCTCGTATCCGACGAGCCGATTCACCCGTTTGCTCGAGCTCCGTACGCCAGAGCCACGCATCAACTTGGTCATCAACTATGGTACCAAGTGCACATCTTCCAAGATTGTCGTCTTCAACTCACCGTCCCAGTTGGACAAGCTTCTGGACGTAGCAGCCGCGGACTTTTTGCGGGAGCATCTCAAGATCGAAACTGTCAAGCACATTATTGGTCTGCCGAAGCTAGTCTATTGGTATGGCAAGGACTTTGCTGCCAACAAAAGTATGCGCGATTATTCGACAAAATCAATTGGCCTCGAGGTCATTGAGTACTGTGCTGAGGACCAGCGCCAACTCGTTGACAGGGTTCTGCGTCATCCCGAGGGCACCTTTCGTGTCCGAACCTTTAAATGGAAAGCCCAATCGCGTCAGAGCGAACTTGTACCATAAAGTTCTTCATTTTCGCGATTGTGTCTCTGGCTGTCTTGCTGGTGTTGGTGTGAAACTTGTTGTTGTTGTTGTTGTTGCTGGTGCTGCTGGTGCCGCTGATGTTGTTGGAGACGAATGCGAGAACTTCTCTCTGCGAGCGCGCTCGTTCTCGTCTCGTGAAGGGCCGGCACCTGCTGTTGCTGTTGTTGCTGATTCAAGTGCTGGAGATGCAGGTGGGCCTGTTGCATTGATGATGCCATGTCTTCCATGCTCCCGACAGTGTTTGCACTTTCTGTGTACGTGATCATGGGCGCAGAAAGGCGGCGCGCGCCCGATTCTCCGACGGCAGCAACGTTCTTGTTTGCCGTGCCGTCGTGCTTGGATGAGGGCAGAGATGGCTCCACTTCATTCTCTCCCCAAGGTATATCTGCGGATGACGTGGCTTTCATGTCTCGAGCTGCCAAACACTTTGGCACCGGGATCTTGCGCAAGCTATGAAATGGATGGAAACATCTCTTGCAGAGTGCAACGTGACACACGGAGCACCACTTGCTTGTCCCGCGACCGACACGATACTCGTGGTCCTTGCCAGAGGCACAGAGCCGACAGCAGATAGCACAGCTCAAACGAGCGACGTCCTTGCCTTTGCGTGGCGGCGCATATACATGAAAATGTTGCAAACTCGAGTTGAGTCGCGTTCGAGAGCCCTCGACGGTGTTCGCCGCGTGAATGCGGTTGTATTTTGCGCCCTCTACGGCGACCAGACGCTGCGAGCCCTGGTGTTGAGACCCTCGTGATTGCGCGAGCGCAATTGCCGAATCTTGTGACTGTTGCTGTTGTTGATGGTGGTACAAGCTCACCTCGTCGTGCGTTGTGTTAAGATCTTCATTCGCCGGAGGATCAAAATGACTGCCTTCGCCCGAACCATGCGCACCCCACAAGCTCGACTCAGTTTGATGTCGTTCCTGCGATGGCTGTGGTTGCTGCTGCTGCAAATGTGTGGCAGTCTGGCGCTCGCCCCCAGCGCTCGCCATGCCGGAACAGAGATCCAAGAGAAAACTTGAAAGCGGTCTGGATGTCTGCAGTTCGCGCTGCAGGTCCTTGTGGCTCTTTGTGACCATGATCGCTTCGAATCTCGAAGCAAGAGCGTGTGTCCGCCACGCGTTAAAGGCTACCTGGAAACAGACAAGCGCAAGCTTTTGCATTGCTAAAGACTCTTCTCCGGAGAGACAATGCGCTACGAATCGAGTCATAAAAGCCTGAATTTCGCGATGCGGAGGTGCTGACGCGCTCAAAATGAGCTCCCAGAGCCCTGCGACACGAGGAACGAGTGAAAGTGACGTATGCGGGCTTTTGGGTTCGGAGTCCATTCGTAGGCGTTGCGCTCGCCAGAGTAAAACGCGCGTCTCGAAAGTGTAAAAGTCTCGGGCACCAGCGTACAAGTCCGTTCCGTCCTCGGCGCGGATCCTGGGGATGTCTGCTCTATTCACGCTCGTCCTCTGCTCAGGAAATGCAAACGGAAGATATTGGGTGGCTACATTGGCAATGCCTTCGAGAATGCGTGCGCGTGTGCTCTCACCTACGTGGACGAGGAGTATCGGGCGCTCCTCGGAGACGAGCAAGGCATACTGTGTTCCTGCAACTGCGCATTTGTGGCGAACACGAACTCGCGCTTTGTCAGACTTTACTGCGACACGAAACGTCTTGGAGTCATCATTGCAAACAAGAGATTTTTCGTTTGCCTGAAAGTATGACGGGTCAATAGCAAGCCTTCCGACGTGCTCCACAACAACACTCTCCCTGAGCAGTGATGGCGTACCATCCAATGTGATACTAGCAAGCGTAAGGGCTGCAATTGCCGCGCAAGGCACCTTCGGTGACTCCACGAGGCCAAAATAGCGTGGTTGCTCTAGCTTCCAGCCACAAAGCTTCAAAGCTGCTTCCAGCTTGTCCGTCACCACAACAGCTTTGCTATCGAAAGGAGAACGATCGGTAGGAAACCAATGACGCATAGCGAGGCGGAAGAAGTTTTCGCGGGTCCTTTCATTTGGTGAATTAGGCACAACTTTTCGCCGCTTAAAGCGAGAATCTTGTTCCAAGTTCGAGTCCTGCCATGGAGTGAAATCTGGATGTTGCGAAGAAGAAGAAGTAGAAGACGTCGCGAGGTCTGCGGCGACATGCTCATCAATATGAAAGAGTCTTGCAAGAGCCCAGTCCGCGTTCTGGTCCCACGCAGCATCGGGCGTACTTAGCACACGCAGACCTTCCTGCACGATAAAAAGCGATTCCACTCCTCGACCTGCGCCATCCTGGTCACGCTTATAAGAAGTCTGACGAAAGCAAAGGCTCCAGTCAAGCAATGTTTGGCAGGGAAACCCAGTCCAGAAAAAATTTCCTCTTTGGACATGATGCACACCTTGCTGCTGTACTTCGATAAAAGCAGCATGGGCTTTGTCATCCGACGCAGTGCCCTCGCTTCCATTATTGACTCTGGACTCGGCGAAGAGCGCGCGGCAGCTGATACCTTGTCCAGAGGGCAAACCGACCGCTGGGCCACATTGCGTCAATGCGCTCGCATTCCTCCTCGTACTGCCGCTGTCAGAGCGCTTAACAAAGACTATTTCCGCGTTCTCGAGAACGGGAACGTGCTCTGTGAGCTCCATCTGACCTTGAGACCCTATCGCGAAAATGATTTTCGGGAGCGATGCGCTCGACGCAGAGCTTTCTGCGGATTTGACAAAATCTACCAGAATAGAAAGACCCTCAGGTTGCGTGCGTTGGTCCGGAAAAAGTATCTGGGCCGAGAGAAGCAGCCCCGTTGAGCATGCAACACACATTTCAAGGTCGGGAGACCTGCTGGAACTATCCATGGCTTCAGCGCCCTCGCTGTCGCAACCTGAATGCCCTTTTTGTGCAGTAGAAAATCGTGATTTCTCAAGTGACGCAAATGACAGATTGACGTGCGCGAGCTGGTTTCTCCAGTGTGCTAGACATTGGGACTGAATGCTTTCCTCAAAGGCTGTCATCCTCGAAGCCTCGGCTCGGAACGCACTAGCGACCTTGGCGCAGGACTGAACCGGGTCGAAAGGAAGCTTTGCCAAAAGCCCAATTTGGTGAAGCGGTACATTCAGAGCTCCGACCAAGAAAACGGTGCACATAAATTCCTCGAGGTCTTGCGAGATCAGCATGCCAGCGGCGCGAACTGCTTCTGGAGATCGCTCCACAGTTGGCTCGAGATATGAACATGCGTTGGTGAAAAGATTGGGAGGCAGGCTGCACTGAAGAGCGAGCTCTGGCGTAATGACGGCTGTACTTTCGAGCCCAAGTCGTTCGCGCACGCGCTCCACATAGCCGCGAACCTCCGTCTGCATTTGGTTTCGAACAAGATCGTCGTCATCCGTATGGAGATTCACGGGAGCACTTCGCATTACGATGGGTACATGTCTTTCAACCTGGTCTTGTATGCTTTCCACTGCTGAGTCGTTGGACGCAAGGACTGCCCATCCCGGTCGAACAGAGAGCCGCAAAGAGTTTTCACCGCTACCAGCAGCAACACCCTCAGCGATGTCGGGCGTTGCATTTGCTCTGCGCTGCACCTCCTGGATTGCGCCAAGTTCTTGCTGCAGCTCTTCGGACAAAAGGCTCGGAGATCTTGATTGGTCTTGGGCGCGGGATGCCTCCAGGTTATCATCAACCACAACAAAAGCCCCAAGCGTGTGCGTGACCTCGCTCATGTCTTGTTCTTTCTTTGTCGACAGCCTGAGACCCGCGCTTTTTTTTTTGACAAAAGCTTGCCGGGCCAGCCCAAGCCACGCCAGGCCTTTAGGCCAGGCCGGGTCGCGCCGCGCCGTACCAGGCTGGGCTGGGCCGGAGCGGACCGGCTAGAGTCCCAGGCGCGCGCGCGGTGCGCGACTGGGGACTCGGCCTTGGTCTCCGGCCAGGTCTGCCCGATCTAGCTCTCTAGTATCTACTGATTGGGCCTGCCAAATTCGACCTAACCACCACGGTGACTTGCCAACCGCCATCGTGCAGAAGCAGAACGCGCTCGCCGGCGCGAGGCTGGCGCGGACGAGCACGCCTGTCTGCCTGGCGCGAGCGGAAGCCGCGGCCGGGACGCAGGAGCGTCGCGACCGCGAAACGCAGAGGCCTGCGCACCTTGCAGCGGAGAGAAGCTCGAACGTAAAAAGATGGCGTCGCGGCTCCCCAGACCGCGACTCGCAGCGACGCGACAAAGCGAGCACGCACGCGACGCCGGCGCGGGCCGTGTAAAAGCTGAGCAAGGTCATCGTGGGTGGGACGGTGCGCAAGAGGACGAGTCAGTAGAGCTGGCGTCTCATGCTGAGATGGAAAAACTCGGCAACGACGTCATGATGTGGGACGAGCCCGAGTCCATGACACCAACTCGGGTGGAGGATCGAGTACATGGTTTCCAGCAGCTCGATCCGAACACCAGCCGATCATCGACACGATCGAAACGATCGTTGCGCAAGGGATCGGCCCGCAAGTCTTCAGCGACAAAGCAGCGATCTAAAACAACGAAGAAAGGAGCCCCCGGCAGCACATCGCGCGCAAGACGCTCAGACCGCGGCCCGAACGTCAGCAAAAACACTTTCAACGAGACGAGCTTGGTGGAGAATATGGCATCCTCGCATAATACGAGTCTGCGGCAGAGCTCAAGAAACAGCCCAGCCGAAGACGCTCTCGCTGTATTCCAAGACGTAGTTTTTCCGCCTTTGCGGACTGTCCTTTGGGACAGGACACCCCTGGGGGACTCTTGTGTCCTGGGTGCGGAAGCCCATGTACCAACATTGCGTTTCCGCCGAGCCACGCTGGCGTCTCTGTACAATGACGCCGCTGCCAAAACAGACTATTTTGGAAGCCTGGACTCGCGCAGACGCCGAGAGATTATCGCCTTGACGCGTGGTTTTCCCATGCAAGAGGACACGCCGACGCTCGCCGGCTATGCGGGACGGACTCTTGACTATGGCCCAGTCGGAGATTGGGTTGGTGGTGCCTGGGAAGCCACAATCCAAAGCTTTCACGCCACACCACGCGCGCGAAAAGCGGACGAGATGCGCATCTTTTGCGCGTATAAGCGCGCACTTGACGAAGAAATGGCCGAGGCGCACAAGCAGGTTTCGAGCGGCGGCTTTCAACATGCATTTGAAGCAAACACAGACCGCTCCCTCGGCGAAGGTGCAAGCTTCACCACAGACGAATACACAGGGATTATTCGCAAAGCCGTCGAGAAATTTAGAACCAAGGGTCCTGCGGATCCGGTCCAGTATCTCGATGGCTATGCTGTCTGCAAAGCGCTTCCGGGAAATCGACTCGCAATGCGCGTGGAAGTGATCCTTCCCTCGATCTCGCTCGAGTTCACCCCAATCACTCCGCTTTCTATTCTTGGAACACCTTTGGCGCGACAGCTTGATCAATGGGCAAGCGCCGGTACAAAGATGGGTACTCAGGTCGACCCATCGGACCCGACCGCTTGCGGCTTTGTCACTTTGAATCAGACGCGAAAAGCTGTCTTTCTTCTCGAAGATGACCCTATGGCGTACGAGTTACCACTGGTGGGAATTTGGCTCCGTAGTGCTGCAGCGTCTGATCTTGGCCGCCATCAGACGGCAGATTGGCAGACAATGTTGAATGGGCCGTTTCTCTGGTCTGTCTGTTTGCGCTACATCCACAATGACCGTATCAAAGAGAAGGTTTCGCCGCCTGAAGCTCCCTCCACTTTTCTCGTCGTCGTCTACCCACCGGGTTCGCCTTTGCCTCAGTTTTTGGAGTGCTCTTATTCTATGTTTCAAGATAAGGAGGCTTTGTCCAAGGTGGGAGTCGAGCCGCGGCCCTTTTTGCAACTTGAAACAGCCTTTGAGGTGGATGTGAGTATGATGGGGAGTCCACAGACTGGTCAGCGCGGAGATGCTGTCGATGCGAAATTCTATCATGTCGATGCTCTCTCCCGAAGACGATGCTTTCAGGATGCCTTTGACGAAATTGCGGGACGATGGCGCAACGACGAGGAGCAAGCTGCTCAGGAATTGCGCGACTTCCATGAGTTGAGCTCCCATGAGCGCCAATCCTCTCCTTCCAATCAGCAGCATCACCAGCACCACCACCATCGTCATCATCGTCAACGGCATCACTCCCGGGGAAGTGATGCGTCTTCACGTCCACCTTCGCCACCACATTCGACGCCGCCGCCGCCGCCACCTTCCTACGCGCCCCCGGGCGTGGCGACACGAGATCTTCGGCAACGCCAACAGCCACAGCAACAGCGAGGAGAAGAGTCAACCCAGTTTGGACATGTTTCCTCCATGTATTTCCGGCCGGACGCTGGTGACAATGGGAAGGAAGGTGGGCTTGCTGGTGCTGGTCAAGGTGCCTTTGGAGGCCTCTTTGATGATGAGGAAGAATTTGGCTTTCGAGGTAACGAGACCATCAACGAGATGGACGAATTTCTTGGAATTGAGAGAGATCGGAGGGGGCGCGACGGATATGAGCATGACGACACCTTTGATTTTCCGGGACACGAACCGCCTGCTCAGCACACAATGTTATCGACCATATACGGTGCTAACTTGACACGTCTCAACGAAAGTATGGCGCCGTCATTTTCGCCTTTGCAAACTAGTCGCGCAAGTGAGACGCATGCTGGGCGCGGCGGGTCGTTGCGCGCGCGCAAAAATCCCCGCACGCACCGCGGAGAGGGGCCTTCGTACATGACGAGCTCGTTTGATACTTCTGCTCTTGGGCCATCGAATCAGTCCATGAGCTCTTCGCGAACAAGGCGATCCAAGACTCGCAGTCGCCAATATCAAAGCATGCTGACCGCGCAACAACAGCAGATTTCCTTGATGCAGCAACAGATTCTTGGCTTGCAAAAGCTCATGGAGGAACAAATACGTATCAATTCATTGTCTCGCGCGCAGACGATCTCGCTTGCTGCGGAAACGGAGAAATCGGATTCGACCTCGAAACCAGAATCTGCCGTTTCGAAAGAAGAAAACACTGCGCGTGTCGCGGCTCCTGCTGTGGAAAAATCTAATCAAGATTTGGGAGAAAGTGCCACGGCGGTGTACCTTGCAGGTTTGCAGCAATACGATGAGGACGATGAGGAAGATGATGGCGAGGATGATGAGGACGAAGTGGAAGAGGAGGGAGAGAAGAGCGAGAGTACTGCCAAGAATAAAGATGACGGAAACACGAGCGGTCCGACAGACACGAATCGGGAAATGTCATCAAGTGAAGCTAAAGAGGGAAAAGCACCAGATTCGACGAGCGAAGAAAAGCATCGAAGTGGTGGCGAATCGCGAGATACGAGGCTGGGGCCTGCCGCGACGGCTGCAGCGTCGGCAAGTATGAGCGCACGACGCGAGGCTGCAAGCAAGGAAGAAGGCGTATTAAGCGTGCAAGAGCCGCCTTCTGTGGCATCGTCTTCGGGTGTTGGGTCTACGATGTTGCGCATCCCGTCGAATAGCACCGACAGCGCATCGGAACCGCCGAGCATCATACGCGAAGATCCTGACGCTGAGGATCCCCAAGTCAGCGCAACACAAAGTCAGGCACGTCCGTACCAGGGTGGGCCAATGGACCAAGCATCCATATCAAATATTTACGCCGAAATGGATACAGAGTTCGGTATTCCCCAAATTCGTGAAGTGGCCTTTTCCGGTGGTTCGCGGCGGCGCCGCCTGGACACGGGACATTCCGAGAGTAGTCGTCAATCGAACAGAGGAGCGAATGGCGTTCTACATGCCGCTTACGAAGATGAAGAGGATGAGGATGACGACGATGAGTGGCTTGCTGCTGTAGAGGCAAAATACCTCAAGCAGGCTCGGGAGTCTGGACGCACATGAGTCGAGCAATACGCCATCAGATAGAGATAACTTTTGTTTTCTTATAAAGTTCTTTCTTGCACATTCGCAATTCAAATAGCAAAGGAGTTGATGGTGAATACTATCAAGCAAAATTAATCAAAGCAATTGGGCGTGCGAGAGCTCTCATCGTCAAAAGGAAAGAAAAAAAAAGAAGTAAAAAGCAGCCCAGACGTGTATGCTGGCAAAAGATCCATGCTAGAGCTCGTCCTTGAACACCATTTTACTGGGCTTCTTATTTCTCCTTTGGTGCTCGTTGGCGTACTTTTCTGTGACGTGATCAGCGGGAAACTCGCCCTGACCCGGAATAGCCGAGTCTGCACTCCAATACGGCTGTAGCGCAGCGTACTCGGGCTTGCCAACGAAACCAACGCCAAAAATAAGGTCGACAACACTGAAGCGTCCCTCCTGGCGACTGATCTCAAGATCGAGACTACCCGCGCGTGCATCCGCCAGAATGGCCTTGATGCAGCGGAGAACCTGCCGTGTGGACAGATCCTCGCAGGGCACAACTGCAAGGAAGACATCCGTATTGACGGAAGATTGGACGTGCTTGCCGTGTGTCGCATACCGATCCTCCGTGATGCCCTCTGGGATGCTTGCATTCTTGTAGCAAAGGGAAACCATCAGGGCCTCTTGGCGATCGCCGACGCCAAGATCGCCCTCAATGCCTCCTTCGTACACTGGCACGATGGAGGCCATGAGGGCAATTTCTGCGTTCCGACTGGAAGCAATTCCGGACGTGCCATCATTATCGCTTGGCTGCTGGGACTGTTTCGCGAATCGACGAGCTTCGTTTTGTTGAAAGCTCATCACTGAACGCCATGTGGTAAGCGCATGCTTCCAAAGCGTGCCCTCGGAGTCGACGACACCCATTTGCTTCACCATGAGAGCATAACGTTCGTAATCAATGTCTCCGCGATGCGCGGTAAGATCCTGTTCGTCATCTTCGTGAATATCCTCGCAAAACTCTGCTAGCGCTTCCATGTGATGCTCATCCTTGCCGTGAACGAGGTCTTGCTTGAAGCGCGGCCCGAGGACAATGCGCGCAACCTGAAGGCATGCCTGGAGTGGAAGGCGCTCACGAGATTGGGGTTGATCGAATCGCTCAAGAATGTAATGAAGGGCTCCGGCGAGATCACCCGCGACGCCGAAAGGATCGAGCTCGCGCAGAATATCCTCATTCCCAAAGTCGAACTCATGAAGGAAGCGCCAGTGTTTGGAGCTGTGGACGACATCGAAGACGTCCCAGACAATTTCCCCGTCTTCAATAAGGCTCATGGTAGCTCTACCCCATCCACCAAATGATTCTGGCACGCTTTGCCAAGGTCTTTGCTGGGACGCGGAGGCATGTTGGTCACGCCACCATGCCATGACGTCTGCATCATTTGGGTGCCAGCCGGCATAGCGGTAGATGATGGGACTAAGTTGACTGTGCTTTTGTTTGCGTAGGTCCGAAGCAAGCTTTGCGAGCTCGCTTCGCGCTTGGCGCGAGTGGTCCGGGTGCGCAAAGACACGAGATTCCCAGAGAACGAGGTAGCGTCCATGCTTGTTCTTTTCGAAAAGGCGAGGCACTTGTGCACGAGGAATTTCCTCGAGTGCCTTGCACTCGACCTCGCAGTGCCAAAGGGCGTCCATTGCCATGGCGTCGACAGGTTCTCGCTCATCAGAAGGTTCTTCGCTGGTGTGAGGGGCAGAAGACTCGTCGTTGTCTGCTGCAGCTCGCACCGTCTCTTCGTGTTCGTCGTCATTTTCGTCGCCTTCAGCTTGATGCTGAGCGGCGTACTGCCGATGAAGGTGCTCTAGCTCCGGCGGTAGGCAGGATTTCATGCACTCGCTCGCCACGAGCTCTTCGTGGACGAAGGCGGCAAGGTCCGGAAGTTCGCCGTTATCAATGCACGGCCACTCGAGCAGCTCGCACAACGCACGGTCTTTGAAGACATCTCCAGGGCGCGCAGTCGCCGCCGTCGCCGCTGCCGCCACCCTCGTGAGCCGCGGAGCAAGCAGCGCGGCGAGCTGTAGGGTCAGCAGCGCCATGGCCGGGGCGCTACGTGTCCTTGGCATGGTCGCGCTTCGTTGTGGACTTGAACAAGGCAGGGGCCAACCAACGCCGTCGGCTACCGTGGCAAAAGCTGCCGTGGCTGCTGCTGCTGCTCCGGCTGTTACTGCTGCTGTTGCTGCTGCTGCTGCAGCGGCGGCGGCGGCAGACTGAGCTGAGCTACAGCCGTGGCAAAGCCAGGAGAGATCTGATCGGGATTCGAGGTCGAGGAGATCAAAAACTCGTAGAACTTGGTTCGCCCAAGCAAAGTGCGGCTCCAAAGTATTCACGGAGAGCGTCCGCCGCCCGCACAAATGGCCATGGTGAGATGGATGATGCTTGGCCGCTGCCACAAGAAGACCAGGTCTAGGTCGAGGCCCTAGGTTAGATGAATTGCTGACTTTTGCGATTCGTGTCTGTTTTTCTTGAATGAAAAGGCAGGGAAAAGAAAGGGCTGGAAGGCCTGCCTGCCTCCCAGGTCCGGAATTAGCGCTCGAGGCTGGTGCGATCGATGCCAACAACTGCGTGCTGCTGTGGACCGGCCCCTAAGGAAGGCCATACACCAGGAGGGCGAAACCATTTCTGGCCGTTCGAATTTCTCAGAAAAGCTACGGTGTAGGAGGGTGGGTGTTTACAGTTATTCGTTTGATGACAAAGCAAGCTGGCAAGGCTGCTTCAATAGTCAAATTTCGCCTCTGAAATTTGCATACATGCTTGCACTGGCCGCGCATTTTCCAGAGCATCGATTGCTATTCTTTAGGAGGAAGGAAAGCTACGCTGCAGCAGCTACAGCTGCGACCTTGGCTTCGTGTTCAAGAGCGCAAGAAGCGCAAGGAGCGCAAGGCCATCCCACAGTGCTTGTCGATCAATCAACCAACCAACCAACCAACCAAGCAACTAAACAAATAAACAGACAAGAAAACAAGAAAAGAAAGCAAGCGCATGACTACATAGCGATCGCCGCACGGCAGCATGGGCAGCCAGCCAGTCTGTCTCCGGTAAGCGAGTACCGCGCCGCAACCTGCCTGCCTGCCTGTCTACGTTTCCGTCTCGCTGACGCGGCACACAGTCCAAGTCCACAGCATTCTCAACGGATACATCAAGGACCCCCCCAGCTGCGCCCGGTCTCTGCCAATCCTGCGCGGGCCTCCCTCCTTGCGCGCCTAGTCTTCCCGCGCAGATCATTCTTTACCGGTTCTCTCCCGTTCTCCTCTACGCCCTCTAGCATCACGAGGAACGAAGCGGAACGGCGGCCGCGGCCTAGCTTGGGGGGTGGCGCCGCGGCCACCCTCTCGGCGCGCCCGGCCTCGTCAGTCCCTCGCCGCCTCTTCGCCTCTTCGCGCTCGCCTCGCGCCCGCGCCGGCCTCGCGGCCTCCCTCCTCTCCCCCGCCCGCCTGCCCTCCTCGCCTCCGCGGCAGGTCTCCGGCAAGCAAGCAGCGAGCCGGCCAGCCAGCAACGAGCGAGCAGGCACAGCAGCAGAGCAGAGCAGAGCAGAGCAGCAGAGCCGAGCCAGCAGCGCGAGACCGAGCGGCGGCAGCGCCTCGAGGCTCCGCTCCGCTCCGCTCCGCTCCGCCGCGCCCGCCCGCGCCGCGCCCTCGCGCCCCCCGCCCCTCCCTCGCCCCCTCCCTCCGCGCGCGCAGGCGGCGGCAGCGCGAGGCGGCGGCGGCAGAGGGAAAGCAGCGGCGGCGAGGCCAAGGCGAGCAGGCGAGCCCGGCCGAGAGAGGGGAGAGAGAGGCAGAGTTGCAAAGAAGGCGGAGGCAGGCAGGCAGGCAGCAGGCGCGAAGCACGCCGCCGCGCCGCGCCCGCGTACCGCCGCGCCGGCAGAGGCCGGGAGAGCGAGCGAGCGAGCGAGCAGGCAGGCAGGCAGGCAGGCAGGCAGGAAGGGAGGAAGGGCGAGCGCCCGCCCCGCGCGCGTCCAGCTGGCGAGCGAGCGAGCGAGGCCGCGCGGTCGTTCTTCATCCATTCGCGCGGGCAGCCATCCACACCCATCCATCCGTCCACGGCCGGGGCAAGCAGGCAGAGAGAGGCAGCCTTAGGCATCCGTCCGTCCGGTCAACGCCGCGTCTCGCGTGCACGGCGCCTCGCCCCCCTTTCTTCGCCCGCTCGTGCCCGTCCGGCGGAACGCGCAGCGGCCCCGTTCGCCCTCTCTGCGGCGAAATCCAGCGAGCGAGCGAGCCGGCGCAGGTCCCTGCGCCAGAGCCACGCCACGCCACGCCACGCCACACCGTAGCGAGCCGCGAGCACCATGGCGGGCGCCACCAGGGTTCTGGAGGTGGACGCGATCATCTCCAAGCTGCTCTCCGTGCGCAAGGCCAAACCCGGCACCCAGGTCGACCTCGCGCAGGATGACATCGTGGCGATCCTCGCCAAGGCTCGCGAGGTCCTACTGAACCAGCGAATGCTGTTGGAGATCCGGGGACCCATTAACATCTGCGGAGATATCCATGGTCAGTACTATGATCTGCTGCGACTCTTCGAAATGGGAGGTTTCCCGCCCATGGCCAATTATCTCTTTCTCGGAGACTATGTGGATCGCGCCTCGCAGAGCATCGAAACAATCTGCCTGTTGCTCTGCTATAAGATCAAGTACCCAGAAAACTTTTTTCTCTTGCGGGGAAACCACGAGAGCAGTTCTATCAACCGGTAAGTCACGCCTCGCGCACAATTGTCGTCGCCCCTCTTAAAAAAATATGGACACACACACGCCGTCCTTCCTTTTCGATATCCTGTTTCGAAGGAAAGAAAGAGAGAAGGAAAGAAAGAAAGAAAGAAAAGCCATCAACAACTCTCAAAATCGAATCGCAAACGCATGCGAGCATCGCGCAGACCACTAACGAACCAACCAATCAACCAACCAACATCGCGCTCTTAAAAATCGAAACACGCACAGCATCTACGGGTTCTATGACGAATGTAAGCGGCGCTACTCAATCAAGCTATGGCGCACCTTTGGCGACGTCTTCAATTGCCTCCCTGTCGCAAGTCTCGTGGAGGACAAGATTCTCTGCATGCACGGCGGCCTGTCAAACGAGCTTATCGACCTGCATCAAATCAACCTAATTGCGCGGCCCTGCAATGTCCCAGACGAAGGTCTCCTGTGCGACCTTCTTTGGGCTGATCCGGACCGAGACCTCGTCGGCTGGGCGCACTCTGATCGGGGTGTGTCGTACACGTTCGGTGCGGATGTCATTTGCGATTTTCTCACCAAGCATGACCTGGACCTCATTTGCCGAGCGCATCAAGTCGTCGAGGACGGCTACGAGTTTCAGGCCGACCGCAAGCTTGTCACCATCTTCTCTGCTCCAAACTATTGTGGCGAGTTCGAGAATGCCGGTGGTATGATGAGTGTCTCGCAGGACCTCATGTGCTCCTTTTCGGTCCTCAAGCCTGCGAGTTCCAAGGGCGTGGTCAAGCGCAAATGAACATTGAGAACACGACGCTTGCTCCTGTACTTCTTCAAACTGCGCCACTCTTTTCCAACATGTCACCTCCTCTCTCGTTCGCAGCGTGAAATCAGCGCGCTCTTTGCTCTGCAGCGTGTCTCTCACGCAGCGTGTGGTGCCCAGACGTTTCGGCGCTCTTTCTCTTGCTGTAGACCTGCGAATGATGAACTCATGGATGGATGCAACCCTTTCTTCCATTTACCTTATACTCCGCAAGTCAGCCTTTCCATGCATGCTTGCTTGCTTGCTTGCTTGCTTGCATGAGTGGCATCCTTTTTCCAGAGCCGGCTTGCCAGCACGTCCGTTAAAGCTCCCAGCTGGAGTTCTTTCCTTCATCTTATTCTACCTTTTTCCTCTTCAAGCTCCAAGCCGACCATGACCCACAAGCTAAGCAGACGTTGCGGCTGCTGCGCCCATCACTTACGTACGATCCCGCACCCTCACTTACCCCGCCCAATACTGTGCGGTGCCCGAATTGCGCGCCGCAAAATCAAATCGACATCGCAAATTTATACATTTTTCTCTTGATCCGCTCGCGCACACTCCAACCACTGCTTGCTGCTGCTGCTGCTGCTGCGGCTGCTGCTGCTGCATTCTCTAGGTCGCCAGCCAGGTCCTTTTGATGCAACCCTACTTCCTCCCCTTACAGCCATGACACGCCACGCTTGGTTGATGTGAGTGGGTGACAGTGAGTGAGTGAGTGGATCTTACTTTTTTTCTTTATTTTTGGCGATTTTGGCCGACTTGCCGACTCAGTGTCTCAGTTTGTTTTGCAGCTCGAGTATTTTGGTGTTTTTCGTTTTGTTCTGTTTTTCCAAAGCGGCCGCCCACGACCACAGGGTGCCGACGAGAGCGATCAGGAGAACGAGCGTCTACGCCTGCCACCCTCGCCTCCCTTTCTACTTCGGACTCACCACCCGCTCCGCCCCCGTCATACGTTCCTATCCACGCTTCGCCCCTTCACCCCGCTCCACTTCCGCCAAAAGAGATTCCAATTCAAGTTCATCCATTACCATTATCCAAGCCTTGGCAAGTAAGCAGGCGAGCAAGCGAGCAGGCGAGCGAGCACGATGCTGAGCGCAGTCCGGAGCGAGGAGGAGTGGAAAGACTTCGAAACGGCTGTCCACGCCTACAAGTACTCGAGCCCGACGCTCTCTCTCTTCGAGCGCCTGTACCTTGAGGCGTTCTGGAATAAGGTCGTTTTTCTGTACCCAACATGGCTGGCGCCCAACGTGATTACGCTCAGCGGCTATGCCTGCGTCTGGATTGCGTACATTATCACCATCTCGGGGTCCCCGAACCTTGACGGCAACCTTGAGAATTGGAAATACGTCGTCTGCGGCGTGCTCTACTTCATGTACCAGACTCTCGACGGTTCGGATGGCAAACAGGCGAGACGTACGGGATCCGGCTCAGCGCTCGGAGAGCTCATGGACCACGGCGCAGACGCAGTCGTGACGGCGCTTCTTTGCATTGTCACCTCCGACGTTTTCGCCTTCGGCATCAACTCGGTGTGGATCTGGGTCTTCATTCTGGTCGCACAAACGAACTTTTTCATGAGCAACATGACCCTTGTGCATTCTGGCCGCCAAAAGTTTTTCGACCTCGATGTTATGGAGGTTCAAACGGCCATGATTCTTACTCTCATTGCTGCAGGCATCTTTGGCCCCGAGGCGCTCACATCCATTACTGTTCCGGTTCCCGACTTCGCCCGGGCCATCTACATCGACTGCGCTGGAATGGTGCCCAAATCACAGGCTATTGATCTTTCCGATGGCCGCCTTAGCATGCGCAACATTGTTCTCCTTGGCGGACTTTTTGGTTGCCTTTTCAACTACCCGCAATACGTCTTCGCCTCGCTCCGTCCCTACATTCTGCTCAAGCAAGAAGACCGCCCACAGCACGTCAAGGACGGTGTCACTGGCTCTGGCATCAAGGCTCTCATGTTTCACCTGCTTCTGATTCACTCCTACGTTGTTCTCGCGGCCTCGTGCGTCTACTCTGCTTTACAGATCTCCGATTCTGCGCGCTCTGCCTCGGCGATGCGCGCACTGGTTTTCGTTGCAAGCTTTGGTTTTGCCGATCTCATGGACCGCGTTCTGCTCATGCGCGTAGCGCGCCGCCCTCTTCCCTATCTCCCGCCGGGTTTCTGGCCCCTCATTCTCTTCTTTATCGGCGCGCGCTTTTTCGAGCCTGTGGAGCTCATTGAGGGACCGTGGTGGTGGGCACTTGCTCTTCTGAGTTTTGTCTTCCATCATGCTTACTTTCTCTCTGCTGTGAAAAATCTCGCCAAGGCGCTCGGCATCCACCCGCTCAAGATTCGGCCCAAGAAGAAGGACTAGATCACTTTGCCTTGGTCCATTTGTCTAGGTCTTCGTCAAATGCTGGACGTTCATGCCGCGCGCGATTCAAGCTGGAGGCCATTCCTTTCTTTCGGTAAGGTGAGATCAAGCGAGAGATCATTCAGGATGAACGCAAAGCAGAGTCTGAAGCGGCTCGAGAAACATCTTTTACAAGCCTTCATCCTCCCCTACCCCTTTCGTCCCTTCCCCCCCGGCTTTCTGCATTTTATCTTTTCCTCCTCCCCCGAAAAACAGAACAAGAAAAAATCCTTTTATTTGATAGACCTTGCGTCCTTTGACTCGTTTTCTCTCCTCTTATGCACTTGAAAAGATGCCGCGGCAAGTCCCACGCGATATCTTTGAATGGCGCGGAACGCACTCGGGAGGCATGGAAAGTAGAGCGATGCCGCCGATCCATGTCAAGCACAGAACCTCCCACATCATACTAGTAGCCTACTATTTAACTTGTGGTCCGCGTCGTGAAGAGTACACACCCCTTTCAACCAAAACGAAAGCACAGTACAACACAACACGACACAATCAGGCGCGGGCGCGCCTTCACTCAAACCTGAGCGAGAGTGCAACGGAGACGAGAACAAGGCGAGGTGGTGACCGCTGCTGCTCCCTTGCGGAAATTAGCCTCGCTTGCGCAGTCGAAAGGCAATCGTCTGTCCCAGGGCGGAGAACGTGAAAGACAAGAACCTTGGCGGACGCGGCGCATACTCACCGCTCTCAACAATGTCTTCGCGACCCGAACGTAGGCGAAGACCCGGACCACGCGAAGAGTTTGGCGTGCCTGCTCAATGGCGTCATCGCAATGATGGGATATTGAATGTTGACCTGCAGCGTCCAGGTAAAGTGCATTCCCAAAAGGTCGCGTCGGTCTGTGAGAGGCCGGCACTGCCTTCTTGGCAAGCGCGCCGCTCTAAGGTTTCCAAGAAGCGTGCCAAATCTACGCGGGCAGTAAGCTCTTCAAAAGCAGCTTTCGCGCATACTTTGCAGCGCGCAATGTTGACCATTCCCAGGCAAAATGTGCAGTCAAATACCTCTCCAAAACCAGAGAAGCTTTTGCGTCTTCCTCAAGTTCTGGTTTCTGAACTGTCCACCGAAGCGATTCGTACACTAGAGACGAGACAGCAAGAAGCTGCAATGAATAACTTCATCACCGCGTGTCACAGGGCAGCCCGTCAAATGAAGAAGAATTCCGTCCTTCCAGCAAATAAAACGCCAGACTCACCGCCGCCACGCTCGCGCACGACTTCAATCCTGTCTGCCAAACCCTCGCTAATGCCAACAAAGCCCTTGTCCATGGCGAAGCTTCCGCCTACCTTTGAGCACGAGCTGCTTGTCAATTGTGAGATTGAGGCACGACGAGGAGCGACACCGCAAAGAAGACTGAAGGCTTGTGAGCAAATGTTTGAACTTGCACTTCGCTCGAACCAGCAAGAGTTCTTTGTGCACGTTCCTGGCGTCTTAGAGGTCCTGATTGAGCTTGCCAATCATGGCCAAGTCTGCGAAAAAAAAGATGCACTCTTCCGCTGGCCGCGTGCAAAATGCAGGCAGCTTGCCGTCCGAGCATTAGAATCGCTCTCACTCGAGTCTACGAGTCAATTTGTCAAGCGCGAGGCTATTCGTCGAGGTGCTCTCGTGGCGCTTTGCCGCGCCGCGACGGAGGCCACTCCTGCGCCGCTGATCCTAGAGACGCGGTACGAACGAATTGATTCCGAAACCAAGGCCATCGTAAACGCGGTGCTGAAGCGTGTGGACCACGAGGGTCTCGTACGCTCCCTTCCCATCTCAATCAAAAGAGCGCCCCAAGCAGCACAAGAACTCTTGCGGTCCGAGCTAAATAGAAGGACATCAAATGAGAACATAAAAGTCCGGCATCGTGACGCAGAACTCTTCTGCGCTCACATTCGGCTTGGCAAAGACCGAAGCGTCGAGGAAAAGCTACTCGCACTCAGGCTCGAATCTACTGCAAAGGCTCAACGCACTCGGTGTCAACGAAATCTCGAGCGCTTGCTCAGCAAAGATGGTCAGTTTGTATTGTCTCAACTCGCTGTCGATCTCGCCGAGGAGCAGCCTCCTGACCTTGAGGAGGAGGCCCTGGCAGTCGCCAAACTTGCTGCTGTGGACGCCGAGAAAGCCAAAGCTTTGCAGGAGAAACTTGACCGCGAGCGCGCAGCACGCGAGCGAGAAGAACGCCGTATTCGGCATGAGGTGACTTCTTCACTCGACGCTGTCATCTTTGCTGTTGAGGCTCGTGAATATTCCCGCCAAATCTTCCTCGAAGATGTCTTGCAAAATGGTGTACTTGTCACCATCGACAGACTCGAGGCCGACCGTGCACAAGAGGCCCAGCGAGTCAAGGACTGCAAGATCATGGAGGTGGAAGATGCTCTTGCTTCTCTGGTCCGAGATGATGAACACCGCAAGCTCCGCGAGGAGCGTGACTGTATGACGAATGAAGACAAGGAAGGTGTGCGAAAGGCAATCAAGAGGATGCCAAAAGATTTGCGTCGTCAATTCCTTCTTCAAGAAGAGGAGTACCTTCGTCGCTGTGAAAACAGGGACGTCCTTCGCGAACAAAAGAGAATTCAAGCCGAAATGCTTCTCATGGGAGAAGAGGATGCGACGGCATTGCAATTGCGCACAAGAGAAATGTACGCCATCAAGTTCGAGCAGCACAAAATTGCCCGCGAACTCCAACCGCAAGCGCAGGACCTTTCCATTTCGGCGTCTGGAGAATACGCGCTTGATCCCAGATCAGGGGAAGATTCTTACGAGTACTATGAACATGGACATGCAGCAGCGAGCGAAATCGTCCATGACGAATATGCTCAGCACGATGACTCGACTATGAGGAATAACACGAGCGGCGATTTGTACAAGGAGTACTTTGGCGGGGCATATGGACAAGGGGAAAAACAACAAGAAGGAGAGGAGTATGCTTCATTCGAGTATGATGCGAACGAACCAGGTGCATATGCTGATTATGAGGTGGCACAGGATCAGTATGCAGCGCACCAAGGCGGTGATGTTGACGGATATGACGAGGAGCACACCAAGTACTACGCTGGTCACGAAACACCTTATTCTTATGGGCAAGCAACTTATGACAATGCGAACACTGACGAGCACTATGGCGAACACCAGCACCAAGAAACTACACCTCATGACTACTACTACGCAGACCATGCAGAGCACGCAGATGCAGCTGAGTATGATCATAATGCGTACGATCAATACCAAGAGGGGGATTTAGCACAGAGCCATAACTATGCAATGCAGCAAGAGCAAGCAGGATATGACAATGCGTATGCCGGAGAACAATATGACCACCAGCAGCACCAGCAACAAGACTTTGCACACTATGACAACTACTACGCAGAGCACGCAGACGCTGTTGAGTATGACTACAATGCATACAATCAATACCAAGCAGAGGGTCAATATTATGAAGTGCAGCAAACTGAGCCCGCGCAGGACTATTCTGCATACTACAATGAAGACTATTCTGCATACTACAATGAAGACGCGGCGGTTGTTGCACACCAAGAAATGCAGGACAATTATTACGAGAGCGCCGCTGCTGATGTCGGGAACACCGCGAATACGACAGGGGTAGAATTTCCGGACGAACAAACAGGTTACTACGATGAGAACACGGGTGAATACGTTCAGCATGCCGCATTTGAAAACGGTCATGAGCATGGCACGACGACGCAAATGGAACAGGAAGAAACTCACGCTGCGAACGATACGATTGATCAAGGTCAGTGGGAGTACGAAAACTTTGATGCAGGCGAGGCGTCGGCTCAGGGCTGGATTTGGGACGAAGCGCAACAGATGTGGGTGGAATCTAACGACAATCAAACCTAGAGGCCAATGCCAATAACGTGGTAGTAATTTTGATTGAAGCGAAGCAAATGTAGCAAAAAAGTGTCAACGTTTACGGAAAAAGGCAAGTAAACGAAGGAAAGACGTCCCCAAGTCGAGCCTAATGCATGAGCGAAGGAAAACTTTCCAGAAGGGCTCGCTGGTCCGCCTCGAGCTGTTCAAGCTCAATGTCCGTTCTGCCAGTGGCAGACGCAGTTCTATGGCCTCTACTACTGCTCGTTTCACGAGATGCAGCAGGAAGACTTGTTGTAAAATCGCGCCGATCCGCAGGCGCCGTCGCGGATCGCTCCACAACAGAATCGTACTCGTTGAGGAGACGTTTCACGTCGGACTCAATGCGTGCAACGGAAGCGGATCGTGTTTGCAGCTGGTCAATCTTGCGCTGCGCCGCACGAAGGCGTTTAGCAAGGTGCGACGTGGAAAATGTAGACTCGTTTGCCATTTGATCGAGATGATTTTTCAGTTCCGACTTGGCACGTTGGGTCGCCAAGAGATCATGCTTGAGGCCGTCTGCTTCATCGCGCAAACACTCAATCTGGTCCTGCCGATGCGCAAGTGCGCGCGCCCACTGCAAAAGCACCGATATTGAATCGGCTGCCACGCTGAGAACGCCGATGCAGGCATCGAGATAATGCTCATCTGGAATGCATCCCTCGGCGCCAAGACAGCTACGTGACGTGCGACTCGCTTGGATGATGCCAATGACTTGCTCTTCTTGGTTGAAAATTGGTACGCAAACGAATGCTGCCGAAGGGAGGTCATGACCCTTTCCAGCGGCGAAACTATGACTGCCAGGCGAGGACATCGGCCGGAAGGGACTTGATCGTGGAGCACCTCTCGATGCAGTAGATCCTCTTTCATTGACATAATCCACGTTCATGCCAATCGCTCCAGGCACCCCCGCTTGACCTGGACTCACGGGGAACAGTCCAGCACGCATACGAAGGTATGGCGCATCGATCTCAGGATTAAATCGAGCGTCGAGCGAGGCGTCGGCAACAGCAACGGTTTGACCAAGACGAATCGTGTATGCAGAAAGACTCGAACCGGCCGGGAACGACCTGGCTGGAGAGCCCTGGGGGTCGTGCTGAATAAGAACATCATTTGCGACCTCAAAGACTTGAAGAGAGTCTGAGGTAAAAAGATGATGCGATGCGCTTCCCATGGCTTGCATGACAGCACCCCAAACCATGCCGCACGCGCTAAATGAGCCGCCAACCAATCGTTGCGATGGATCAACGAGTGAGGGCTCATTGCGAAGAATCGCAGTTGTATGCGCTTGACTCTCTTCTCCAAGCGAGTCTGTGCCGATAGCTTGCAAGGAGGGGAAGATGACTGCGTTGCAAACGATTTGCACAAGTCCTGATTGCATGGCGGCCATGACACCATGGCGCTCTTGCAAATGATAAGCCTCGGCGTATCGAGTGAGCGTGACCTGTTTCCATTTATTCATTGCAGCCAGGAGTGCTCTCTCGTGCATGCGCTTTGCAGAGGCGAGCAAAGTCTTTGTTGCTCGGATTTTGGCCAACCGGACCTCGGCAAGGCGAAGCCACGCGCGAAAAGCGCGCGACAGCGTGGAAATTCGACCCTTTTGCCAGCAAGCGAGAACAAGGCTCTCTTCCGCGCTTTCTCGAAGACGAATGACCAGGAGCATGTCTGTGGCATGAATCCAGGTTCGCAAGCCGAGTGCCAGGGACTGCTTGCGCCAGCGCAGCAACAAGGCCCGGATACGGTCTCTCTTTTCTCGTTGCTCGCGACAGAACGAGACCCACCCTCTCCAGGCCGCAGCAGCACGCATGTTTCGCCATCGATACAGGAAAGTCGCGACTCGTCGACGTTGCGCCTTGCGACCGTCCGCGTTCGTTCGCCACGCAGTAAAGGCCTTGGCCATTGCCATTTTTTGCCAGGTGACTATAGATGCATGCACGCAGCGGTCGCGCATGGATGACATCGAAGCGCTGTAAGTCTCGAGAGCGTCCGCTGCAACATTTCCACAAACCAAGAGCCACTTTCGCCATGCTCTTGCCAGACGATGTTGCAAGAGTCTGCGCGCAGTGCGAACCATGCGCTCCACGGCTTGCTCGCGCAATTTGCGTGCACTTACAGCCGCGGAAAGAGAGGCAAAGGACCGCGCCAAAGTTCGCTCGCGGGCCTTTTGCACGCTGCGGAGAACGAGCTGACGCCTTCGTTTTCGCTCTTGGGCACAGAAGGCCCAGCCGCTAAACGCACGCGACTTCAAAGCATTGACACTTCGCGTCACAAACTGAGCGAGCAGGCGTCTCTTTCGGCGGGTCTCTGCGGCCACGGTTCGCCATTGTTGCACGACCTTGAGTAGAAGCTGGTTTCGCCAGGACCATACGACGGAATCTGCATGTTTCTCGCGAATGCGATCCCGATGCGCGACAAGCACACGAACCTGGTCCCCGAGAGATGCCTCAATTGCTTCTCGATCCCATTCGGCTTGACCTAGCTGAGCACGCAGCGTCGCGACTTCGTCCGCATAGGCCTGCATTGTCTCAGCGAGAGCGCGCTGCGCGAAGGAGGCCCACTTGCGAAAGGCTGCGAACAGCATTTTCGAATCAAGACGGACAAGGCACTTTCGCGTGAGCGCGCGAAGGCGCTGGCGGTCGCGCGCGTTTTCGAGCCAAGCGTCAAAGGCTCGCGCGACGCTCTGCATTCGCCACCGTTGCACAAAGTGCACAACCCGCTCGCGTCGAAGGCGACGTTCAGAAGTGTATTCGTACCACGTGCGGAAAGCCCTGCTTGCTGCACTTTTGCGCATGCGACCCACAACACGCTCAACAACTTGTTCTGACTTGTAAAGCTCTTCCTTTGCCTCCTTGACGTCTTGAACATAGAGCGTCCACTGATCGAAGCGATTTTGGAGATTGTCGCGAGTGAGAGCGAGCAAGACGCGTTGTGCGCGCTCCTTCACGAGAGCGCTCTCGCGAGCATGCCTTTTCCACATTTCAAAGCACCGCCAGAAGGTTTGCTGTTCCTGGCGACGGAAGAACATGAGCACCTTGGCGCGGTTGGCCCTGCGTTCTTGCGCCGCGACCCGCCAGGCACGAAAGGCTGCGGCGAGATTACCCCGTTGCATTTGCGCCACAAAGCGCTGCACGATGTTGCGATTTCGCTTGTTTTCTTGTGCGCGGGCAGCCCAGGCAGCAAATGCTCGCGAAGCAGTCTGGTTACGCCAGCGCTGCGAGAAGCGCTGCAAGATGATGCGGTCGTGACGGGCACGCTCAGCATTTGCACGAAGCGCGGCAAAGGACTTATGCAATATTTTTGCATCTGACGCAGTCGAAAGCTTTTCGGCGAGTCGCCGGCATACGTCGTTGCGCTGCGCTTGAAAGCGGTGAACATCGGCCTCGTAGCGGGCAGACAGGGCATCGCGTTCTGCAGTGAGTTCGCTTACTTGTTCCTGTAACTCGTGGATCAAGTGACCGGCTGACGCATACCTGTGCCACACGCGAAACCCTGACGACATGAGCACCTGCGCTTTGCTCTTCAAAGCGGACTCCAGAATCTTGCGAAGGAATCTGCGCCTGGAGACCAAGGAACGCCAGGCCAAAAGTGCCTGGAAGGCGCGCCGGTTCCTCCACTTTTCGACAAATCCACCGAGCACCTTGCGCTGGTGCACGAGAACTTGTACATTCGTCTTGAAACGCGAGAAGACACGCGCAAGCTGACGATTCCGCATAAGACCAATGACGTGAGCAATGTGCATTTCGCGCTCGCGTGACGTCCGCGCAGCGAGGTTAACAAGCTCTGCGCCAGCTTGTTCGCGAAAGACGGCGAGTTCCCTCTGCGAAGCCGCAAGCGCGCTTTCAAGACGCGATAACCTCATGGTGATGTCTTCGTGTAAAATGGATCGCCATCTGGAAAACGCCGAAAAAAGCTCCTTTTGCAGAATTGCGCGCAGCATGCGTTGCATAAATCGACGGAGGAACTTTCGATTGGACGCAATCTCTGCCCACGTGGAGAAGACGCGAGCGACGGCGCGGTTGCGCCAGCGTGCGCTGTATTTTGCCAAAAGATTGGCCTCTCTCCGCAGAGTGTTTGTGTCATTGATACGTGCTTCGCGACGAGAGGCAACCTCGGAGGCCCAAGCGTGAAAGCGCGCTGCCAGCTCGTCGTGTCGGAGAAGGTTCATGATGGCCCGCGCACGCTTCTTCTTCTCGATACTTGATTGTGCGAAGGAGGCCCAGTGCATAAAGAGACGTGAGAGCTGGGCATTTCGCATGCGACCTAAGAACCGACCTATTTTGGCCTTGTACGCGAGGCGGCTCTGCACGTTGTTGTTCCAAGAGGCGAAAGCGCTGGCTATGCGACGGTTCAAAATACGGGAGACGGCGCGCTCCATGACGCGCCGTTCCCGCGTCTGTGTCATCGCTTTCTCGCGCCACAGCATAAAGAAGTGCCGGCGGCGAAAGGAGCGCGCCGCGGCAGCGTTCTCTCGCCACTGTACGAGCACAAGGCGGAGAAAGTCGCCCTGCCACTGCGCCACACACTTGTCCGCGAGAGCGAGCATGCTTTCGTGCTTGCGCGACATCTCGGCATCGTGCGTGACCCTCAATGTCGAGATTCGTTCGAGAGTGGATCGCTGTGCCGCCTCTCGTTGCCACGTCCAAAATGCTCTGGCCAGGGCGCGATTTAGCACAAGGGCGGCGACTCGTCTCAGCACTCTTCGGACAATGCGTTGTCGCCCAACATGGTCTTTCCATGCTGACACCGACGTTGCGAGCGCGCGGTGGTGCATACGGAACAGAATACTCTCTCTGACATTGTTACAACGCCGCGCTTCCTGCGCGGCCGCGCGCCATGTCAGAACGGACTTTGCAAGCGAGCGACGGCGCAGGCGGCGCAAAGCAAGTTCGGCGAGCCGCTCGACCTGGTCTCGACGCTGCGCTAGCGCCACATGCTCGCTCCAGCTGTTCCAAGCAGCGCGCATTCGCGCGCGGCACCAGCGCCGCAAGCTTCCTTGTAATAATGTAGGCGCGCTGCCGCGGATGCGGTCCATGCGTTCCAGCTGCGATTGCGAAAGCGCACGAAGCTCTGTGAGAGATTGCTCCATTTCAGATCGGTGTGCAGCTGCCTTTTCGAGAGAGACCGCCATGTCGGCCTTTTCGGCAGACGTCTCATCGAGCGCGCCGCGAAGCGCGTCAAGGGACTCTTGCTCCACAGCAAGATGCTCCTGCTTCCAGCGCACAAGGTCAGCCTTGGCAGACCTTGCGGCCCTGAGCTCGTCTTCGAGCTCCGCGATTCGCTTCTGCGCGGCATCGAGAGCGCGACTCTGGTCTTCCTTTGCAAGGGCCTGCATACGTTCGTTCTCGGCATTTTGGGCATCGGCATCTTGCGAGACGCGCAATAAGTCGGCGCAGCGGCGCTCAGATGCATGCAGGGCGGCCTTGAGGGAGTGTTGCTCGGAGACGACGCGCATGTAGGCTCGGTGCAAGCTCGTTACCGTGCGCGCCGATTGCCAATTGGACCCAACGCCTTCCAAACTTGCCATTCCGTCTCGGTGCTTTGTCTCTTCAGTTTCTACGCTAGCGACAAGGCTCGTTTGCTTTCCAGTTCGAGGGCTTGATATGGTAAAGCTGCCCGATCGGTGTAAGCGAACAACTGCGGATCCCTGGGACTGATTCGAGTCTAAAGGCCACGTGTCAATTGCATCATCATCGTGGCTGAGATCGCTTTTGCCCGTGAAGGAGCTCTTGCCAAGGCAACTATTGGCAATCTCGCCGTCGTAAACGCCGCTCTCGTCCAGAAGCAAGGACGAGGAGAGCTCGCGGAGCTCTTCCCAACTGCGCTCACCCATTTTTTCGTGCCCGAGACGCGACGGACGCTCGTGCGAAACATGCGCGCGCGGCGATGCGCCGCGTGTGCCAAGACTTGCTGCTGCAGAGACGAGAGATCGTGGAGACCCAGCGGCAGCAGCCCTCGACGCCAGCGAGGACGCCCCCGCGTCCTCACCGTTGAAGAAGTCGTCCGCGCCGCTCATGACTTAGGAGACGACTTGGACTCGTCGCGCCGTCCCCCGTTGCACAGGAAAACGGACAAGAGTCGGTCTGCGCGCCGCGGCAGGTGCGGCCCCTTGGCAACGCCGCAACGTGCCACGCGCTGCGCTGCGCGCGACTGCGCACCGCGCGATGTTCGACTTTGTTGCTCGATCCGTATGCGAGAACCCCGTCCCGCGAGTCCATTTTCGCCGTTTCGCAGTGGTCCACTTTTTTTCTTCTTTTTTGGGACTAGGGCTAGGTCTTGGTCTACTATGTAAGTACGTATTCACGAATACTAGGGGGCTTTGCTTTTCGCGGTCAACGAATGGAGCAAGAGCCACGATCTCTCATAGGAACCTTTGGTCCCGCTACGACTGGAGCAAGCGCTGTAATTTCGTATAGTGGCCCTTGGTTCCACAGCGAAAGCAATTAAAGTGGCCATTCTCGCGATGGACGTTGAGCTTGTACATGTTGGATTTGTCGCCTTTAATGTCGTGGCAGAACGGGCACTCACGAACTTGGCAAAATTCTTTGCCAGGAGTCTCTCTGAACGTGAGCCCTGCTTTCCGAAGCGTGTCAGAGACCACATTCCAGCTGGGGCCGTTTTGGTCTCCGACTGAGGCTGACTTGGCGTTTTGAGTCTTGAAGTTTTGATTGGCTGCGGAGCCAACTGTTTCATCTTTGGCATTCTGACCAGTGCTCGTGCTCGTACTAGGGCTGCTGGTGCCACCAGCATTCCCCCGTCTTCTTATCGTTCGCTTATTTATTGATTCAGCATACGCGCCGCGTCCTTTCATTGAGGAGACTTCTTCACGAGTACCGCTAGCCATCCTTCCGTAGAAACCTTTGCTTTTCATGGTTCCCTCTTTTAATGTTACTTCGTCGAGCATTTCCTGAAATGCGCCCTCGCCAGCGAAAAACAACGGTGCTTCTTCTTCTATTTCTTCTTTTTCTTCTTTTTCTTCTTTCTCTTCTTTTTCTTCTTCTTTGGAAATTTTCATCTCCGTCTCTTTGAGAACCTTTGCTTTTGACTCTTCAGCAGCGGCGGTAGTCTTGCTAGTCTCGTGAGCTTCTACTGTGCCATTGCCAGCCTTGTTGGCGTCATTTATCTTGTCGGCCTCTACGTTATTTTTCATCTCGTCAGCCTCTGCGATATCGTTCGCCTTGCTAGCGTTGTCAGCGGCTTGAGCATTTGTCACCTCGTCAGGCTCGCTAGCCTTGCCAGTATCATTTGCTTCTGCAGACGTGCTTGCTTTAGGCGACATTGACTTGTTCTTTCGGTCTTTCGTGAGCGAGTCAGGATTCGTATCCTCAACGGCATCCTGCGTTGCGAGATGTTCTTCTTGAGACTCGTCATCGGGTGGATAGCGAATGGCGTTCATTAAAATAGGTTTTGCATCGGGATCTTTCAATCCGCGACCCAAGACGAGAGATACGAATTGAGGGTCGTGCTTGTCCAGGTTGGTTTGGAAATTGCCAAGCTTCATCTTTTCAAGTTTGTCAATCATGCGCTCCAGGTCTTTGTCAAGACTTGCAGTCAGAGACATGATATGCTCAAGAGCTTTGAGGTCTGCATCTGCTGCTGCAGCACTGCGACCGCTCAGCTCTGTCTCACTATCGGTTGTGCTCGACGACGGAGCGCCGTGTCCCTCGCCATGCTCTGGGTCAAGGACCGTAGACTTTTTCGAGGAATAGGCTGCGCGCGCCAGCCGCACAGTCTTGACAGAGAGCTGTCTCGGTTGGCCGCTCAAGAGAGCTTTGCTTGCCGTCCCGAACATGGTGGTTGTCCTTCCAGGCAAACGGCGATTGGCTGACCCGGAGTTTGGTGACGATTGACTGATTGTGAAAGCCGCTCTGCCAGTCAAGTTGAGCCTCCGCGAGCGTCAGGCCTGACGTGGGATATAATGTGGAGTAGTAGTAAACTCATCAGAGTCAGGCGACGACCTCGGTATCTTTGTTTTCTCTAAAGGTGCCGCGAGCAGGGGAAAAGAGAGGGTGTCCAACCAAAACATCACAACATGGAGCATATGATAGTTTCGAGGTATCTAAGAAAACATTGTGACAACGTCACGCTGGGCGCCACGTACCATGAGCACAGGTGGCGCCGCATCCTTTGAGAGGAGATCCAGCCATTTCATGTACTCGTCCGGGTCGAGTGACATGGGTGGAACAGGAAGTGACACGACGACGAGAAGCGCATCGGACGAATACGCAGCAATAAGCTGACCAACTTTGAAGTAAGTATGCTGACGTGATGTCGCGTCATTGAGATTCGGATCCATACTGCTTCCGCTATGATAGGCTTGGAAGAGCTGGCGTTGAATGTTCCCGCCACCCTGCTCGCTTGCTGCGCCGACCTGTTCATCGTGTGCACTGCCCCGACGGATTTGTTGACCCTCGTCATCGTCGTACTCAAGAGCAACGTTCTCGAGGGAGTCTCGCCGCAGATCGTCGTCGTTCGGGTCACCGCTAGAGCCGTGATCCGCTGGCCTACGGCTACTTGAGAAGCTGCGCGTGCGGCTATTCTGAAGCATGGTGTCGAGCTCGCTCATTGAGACAATACTAACCTGCGAGGGAATGCGGAGCTTGGCCAACAGCTTGACCATGGCAGCTTCTTCAACGCGAGCTTCTTCGGGCGTGGCGCCGATGGCCATCACGCGTAGGTGGCAGCCGACCCAAGGAGGTGAGGACGCTTGTCGCAAAATATGGGGCAGCATAATGGTCAGTCCACCATCGTCAACAAACCACCAAACGTCAATCCGCTTCGCACTCTTGCGCCCGACCGCTGTTACGATTGGGGCTCGCGCGTTGCCTGAAGATGCCCCTGTCTCTCCCCCATTGCCTTGCTCATTTCTAGCTTGACTAGCGTCGGCCTCGTCCCCGAGATCAAGGCTTCGCTGCGAACCTTGTCCGTGCTCTGGGGCATCCAGGTATTCGGAAGCGTTGGTGTAGTTTGGATTCTGGTATGAACCTTGCTGCGCCGCAAAGCGAGGCCCCGCGGAGGCCAAGCCCAGAGAGAGTACACGGTCCATTTCGGTCTGCACTGTCTGCGTAAGGTACTCGCTTCGCAAGAGGTCAATCTCGCCGCGCAAGATGGCTACGCCAAGTCCGAGGTCAAATGCATCCCCGATTACCCCCACGTAGTCTTCCACGCTTGGAGGTGGGGAAAAGTCCGAGTCCTCTTGCACATTGGCGCCGGGCCGGGAGTCGAAGCTCCGGCTGGAGCCAGACTTGTCTGCGCCAGCCTTTCTACTGCTATGAAGACGCTCGCCAAGTGGCGTTCGCCACTCGTCCAGGAATCCAAGGACAATTGTGTTCACGCGCATTCGACGACCAAGCCCTGCAATTTGCATGAGCGAACGGCAGCCAGTTCGGAAAGACGGCGCGATGATGACATCGTTAAACGCCTTGATGCCGTACTGCGACACGTACGAGACAGACGCGCGCATGTTGCGAGTACGAACGAGGCTCGGGTCTGACACATCGCCCACGAGCACGTCGCCAAATATTGTCACACCTCGCGCCTTGCGCAGACCCGCGACAAAGAGCGCCAGAGCAGGACGCGCGCGAGGCGGACCGGACAGCACGAGACACTGTGGTCGGTAGTTCTTTACGTGCGTTGTGTCGAATTGCGAGCCAGCTGCAGCCATGGCGAGAGTGTCGTCGTCATCGTCTTCATCGCCTCCGTCGCGAGGTCCCTCGCGTGCGTTCATGCTACCGTTCCGGGCACGCTGCGCATTACGCTCGAGCTCACGTTCGAGTTCGTCATCCGCGCCAACGCCGACATCCACGTTGAAGTCCCCGTCGAGATCATCGCCTTCGCGCTGGTTGTTCTGCATCCCGCCGAGCTCGATCTCAGTGTGCTGCGCATCCGCGCTCGGCCGCGAACGGAGACTCGTGCGACGCTTGAGGCCTGCAGATGGGGACTGTATGTTTGAGGCGGCGACTGCATTGGATAGGGCTCTCGGGTCCGCTTGCTCCTCCAAGAGCAACGCAGAGCTGAGAGCCGTATTGTACTCTGCGGCTTCCTTGTGAGGTCCCCAACTCGACGCAGACCCAAGACCTTCGCGCGTGGACACTTCGACATATTTGTAGAGTCCAAGTCCAATGGTAAAAGTGATGAAACCGGTAATGGCAGAAAGAAAAAGCATGACAGAGACGCATCCAATTGCGCCAAGAAAGGCAAGCCATTTGTCAAAGTAACGAAACGTCGGACGCCAGCCAGGAGAATTGGATTCCTCGGCGGAATAGCAGGCATAGTTCACCATGGCATAAGAGGCAAGGAAAAACGTTGTGATGAGCGGCGCCACTGAATTGATGTCACCCGTGAGAATGCAAAGAGTAGCAATCAGAAAAGTCACGACATATGCACGAAGTGGCTCGTCGTTGCGGCCATAGCCCTTGGCGAGAGGGTCGAACGAGGAAAAGAGGCGGTCTTTGGCAAGTGCCTGGAGGATACGCGGCGCGCCGAGCAAAGCGGCCAGACCGGACGAGAGAGAGGCCGCATAAATTCCAAAGTAGACAAAGCCTGGCGACACGGAGGCCTGAGCAATGAGGGTCGAGTCGTGAAAGAGCCCACTGAAGACACAGTCATATTGCAGCTCGTAGGTACCGTCCGCGGCTGTGACATTTTGCGAAAAGGTTGCGCTTGCTACGGTTACACGATTGAAGGAGGATCCGAAGATAATGACGAGCAGGACGTAAATGCACGCACCTAGAAGGATAGCCATGACAGTTCCGGTGGGAATGGCGGAAGACGGGTTCTTGAGATCGCCCGAAATATTGGCGCCTGCGAGAATGCCCGTGACCGCAGGGAAGAACACGGAAAGAGCAATGCCCAAATTGACGTTGCCATATTCTGAGCGAAGGAGGTCGCTTGATGAAACAGTGCATTGCGTGGACTTTGTGAGGCCGGCGATGTTGAGATACGAAAGATCCGTGGGATCCGCAGTGGATGCACCAGGAAAGTCCGAGCCAACGTTAAGACCGCTTTCCAAACCGACGAAGCCGAAGAGACTCGGCTCCTGGTCAGGACCAATGAAGACTCCGATGATGAAGAGCACGACTGCAACGATGACAATCAAGAGCATGAATTTCTCGACCTTGACAACCACCGAGACGCCGACAAGGCAGACAAGCTGGCAAAAGCAGAGACCAAAGAAGGCGATCAGGCGCAAATCCCAGCTCGAGGACACCAAGGTGGTTCCGATCTGGCTCACAACCGTTTCGGCAAAGCCAAGCAGGTAAAGAGAGACAGACACGGCAGTGGCGACGTAGAAGAGCACGCCAATACTTGCGCCAAATTCAGGACCCAGCGCTCGACTAATGAGGTAGTAGGCGCCGCCCGCGGCGACCTTGCCGTTAGTGCAAATCGCGCTTAGCGAGAGAGCCGTGACGAGGGTAAGTGAGGATGAAAGAAGAACGACAAGGATAGCGAGTCCGATGCCAGCATATGCGGTGAGCCATCCAAGTCGGAGAAAGAGGATGACGCCAAAAAGGTTGGTGAGTACGCGGAAAAAGACGCCCTCGATCATGCCGAGCTTGCCGCTCGAAGCAGCTTCGTCGTCATCGAAGCGTCGCTCTGGCTTGCGGCGAGACTTGCGAAAGACGCCCCGTCGCAGCCTCGACATTGTTCCTCCGGCCGTGATACCTTCGCCATAGTCAGCCACGCGGTCGGTCGGTCGTCCCTCCGCAGACCACATTAGACTCGTCGGGCTTCCTACCGCTGCAGTCATGGTCTTGGGTCTCTCTCTCTCTCCTCCCAGACCTGTGCAGGGCAATGTTTTCTCCTCGAGAGCGCTGCCGCTGCGCAGGTGCAGCCCCGGCTACGGAGCCTTGGTCTGTGTCGTGTCCGGCCCCGGGACGCGCGCGCCCGCGCTCGCTGCGACCGCTGGTTGTTGGCTGCTGGCTCGTCAGCCTTGCTCGTCGGTCCGCGCGAAAAAGATTTGTTGGGCCGTTGTAGTGCTAGCTAGGCCTAGATAGATAACTTCTTCCCCTTGGCCCTTGATTCGATTGTTCACGGCCACACCGTATAGATAGATAGATGGATGTGCGCGTCGTTCACGACGCCGGCATTGATATTTTCAAGGGCCCCGGTGGCAGTGGCGTACAGCACAGGTCACTTCTTTTGGCCTCGCTTGCTCGAGCACAAGGCCGCTCTGCGTTTTTCTTCCGGTCGAGGTCCAGCTCGAAGAAGTGATAGGCGAGGAGGTGTTGGATTTGCACACATGCACAAGAGGGGCTAGTTTTGCACCCATGCACAATTCTCAATCATCTTAATGGGGTGATTGCGATAGCCGCTCTCGTTGGTGGTTAACGGATATCCTACAACGATGCGAACAGAGAAGCAAAAGTACGATCCCAGGGGCAGCGATGTTGCGAGATTTGCTTGGAGATGGTAAGAGGAGGCGTATCAATTCCCAAGAATCAACGATTTCATGCGTGCGCAGGGCAAGGTATCAAAGGAGGCAAGAGATCAATCGCTCTGGGACGTGCACTTTACTTTCTCCAAGGAAGTAAAAGATAGGTTTATGTCAGTCGTTATGTTCAGAAAGGATGACTTTGGGATAATGGTCATGATAGATCAGAAAAGTAGAAAACTTTGCGCTCCTCGAGAATGCGCATGCGCACGAAATTGTCCAGCTGCGCGTACGGGACTTGGCAACGCAAAGCTTGCAGATAGAACTCCTCCATGGTAGTTTCGATTTGAATGGTTGGGAAAGCAATCGAGAATTGAAGGCTTCGTTTGTGAAAGACTTGGTCAAAATGGGTCTCGTACAACGTGCTTCCAACCGCTGGTTGGGGCCGCGGCCTTGCATCGTTGGACTCGCACACTTTGACAACAAGTTTCTTTTTTGTTGGATCGTTATTGCTTGAGACTTGGACACCGAAGAACCGCTGCGCCTTGTCATTTAGACTCGTGATTTCGGGCGCACTCAGCGAGGTATTGGGCTCTGTTGAGCTCTTTTCTGCTCTGTCCTTTTCTTCTAGCTGTCCCCAAAGTGGCGAGCTTCTCGTATGCGCAGATGACGACATTCCAATATGTTCACGTCTGCGACGACGTGTGAGGAGTTTTCTCTTGAGACGACTGCCTGCACTCTCGGCACTACGTGTGGCTGTTGAATTGGTCTCGTCGTCATGACGACACACCTCGTGATCCTCGACCAAAGATCTTTTTGCCACCAGCACAAACCCGAGTTTCTTTGCCACACCTCGGGTTGTGCCTTGAGCATGCTTCTGGGCCTGGTGGCCGCGCGAGAGAAGGCGCTGCCCGTGGGCCTTGACCTTCTCGAGCATGATTGAAAGTACGCGAGAGTCTGTGTATGTGAGGTTACTGTTTTGCTTCGGGTTTTTCGCTGCGAGGACGCGTGGCCCCTCCACGCGACCGATTGCTGACTTGTTCAAGATTTAGTTGGTTATGTTAGTTGGCGGGCGGATGGTGACCGGTCGGTCGGTGAGGGGGAGAAGATCCCATGGGCCGCTGCATATATTTTGTTTGGCAAGCCCGGTCATCATCATCATCTCTCCGTCACCGCATACACAGCAATCACGTCTCGCTTTTCAAGGCGCGCAGCCCGAAAGCGCGCAGCCCGAAAGTACGGAGAACGAAAGCGCGCAGCGCGAAAGTACGGAGAACGAAAGCGCGCAGAACGTGCAGGAGACCGGCTGCACGACCAAAGCCTTGGCCACTTTCGCACGTCAGAGAGCCAGCTCGCGTTGGCCTGGGGACTCCCTCGATATGTCTCTCTGTCTCTCCGGCCAGTGTCGGTGCTGGCTATTTGGTATCAGCCAGCAGCTGCAGCAGCAGTAAAGGAGCAGTAGCAGCAGCGGCGAACGAGGCGGCGCGTTGACGCGGCGACCGACCTCGACCCTCTCAAAGCAAAAGGGACGAAAAAAAGAAGGAAGAAGAAGGAGAAGAAGAAAGGAAGTGAGGTAGTATACTATACTGCTCTGATCGACCGCGTATACGCAGTATAGGCCTCCTATGAATACAGCTTTGAGGAGTCCGATCTGATTGCTCAGTGCAGCTGCTACCCGCTAGCGCTCGCTGGGCGGCCATGGCGGGCAAGGTGGTTGCAGGCTAGCTGGTAAAACAGCTGAAAAGTTGCCGCCGTTCCTCTTCCTCGCGGATACCCAGATGGTCACCGAGGCAAAACCAATCGTGTCGCGCAAGCACATTTTCAGAAAACTTGAATCATTGTTATGCGTCAGAGAAAATGTCGATGGAGGCGCCCGAGGCGTCAAGCTTGCCTCCCAGATGAAGAAACCAGCGAAGATCAACCGGCTGAGGCACACGGACGCGCTTGACCATGTCGCCGAGCCCGTCGTCTTCGTCAGCATGAGGATTCCGAACTGCGCGTTCAGCTTCGGCAGGAAGAAAGGCACGGTCTCCTGGGCGCAGGGCATGAAATACGGCCTCGGCACGCATTAAATAGTCTTCTGTGTCGACAGCTAGGCCCCCAGAGGGAATCATTGTGACGCCGCCGGAAACATTCTGCTGCTGCTGCTGCTGATGCTTCTGCTGGCGCACGACACGTGCAAAGTTGGCTTGCCAGCGAATTTCAATCTGCGGAGCTGCGTCCTGCGGAGCTGCGTCCTGCTTCTGGGTGCCTGTACTATGTTCTTGTCCTTGTTCTAGTTCATGACCTTGGCTCTGGCTCTGGCCTTGGTTTTGAGGAGTTTCTTTGTTTGACAGGGATCTTGACGGCAAATCTGAGATTCGCGCATTGGCCCGGGCCAGCAGGTCTTCGAGAATGCGAGCCAGCGTCACCTGGCCTTCCGATCGAGAGGATGCAGTAGTTGTCAGGTGAATTACAAAAAGACCTGGCGCAGTGGCTTCCGCTGTGCTGTCGAGCTGGATGACGTGAACGCTCGAAGTGTTGCGAGCCAGGTCATTTCCGGGTGCAACCACCATAAGGCAGCGTGCCAGCGGCGGGAAGGCGCGTGTTTCGGGCGGATGGCCGCGTAGGGCACTTGCGTCCAGCAGAGCTTCGATCTTATCATCTTCAGCTTGCGCTAGAAGCGAAAGAAGTGGAGCATTGACAATGCTCATGCAACGAGCTTCGACGAGGCTCTCCTTCGCCCCGTCCCCGTCTTCGTCTTCGTCCCCTTTGTCTGCTGAAGAATCCGGCTCATGTAACGAGGTTGTGGCTGGAACGGCATGCTCGGCCGCCACAACTGTTCTTGCGTGGACTGTCTCCCCATTTTGCAAACGAACACGGACCACGGGTCCTTCGTGGTCTCCAGGGCCCGTCTCGGCGGTCGCGAAGCTGGAGACAGGCTGGCGAAGCACGAAAATGCCGCCATGGACCGAACCCAGACGGCCAAAGGCCTGCGCCAACTCGGCGGTGCCGTACATGGGACATAAAAAGGCCGTGACGCCAAAGCGGCCAAGGCCGCCGAGATATTTTTGCACGCGGCGCATACCCTCTGCCTTGGATACAGCGCTTGCATCAGGAAGCAAAGCGACGGCGTAGAGGATGGCAGCGGCAAGGCGCGGCGAAAGCTTGCACTGAGTTCGCAAGAAGTCTGCAAAGTCAATGTCTTCATCGTCTACGGCAACAATTCCGTCCGTCGCGGGCGAGAGCGCGGCTTCTCGTTTGTTCTGCGGCCGCGCAAGCGAGCGACCTTGATTGAGACTCTCCTCATTTCGGAATTTGAGCGCCTCAGCTTGGCCACCGGCGCGCTGGACCGTCGCAGAGTCCATACAGAATTGCAGGAATCGCATGAGCTGGCGCTTTTCCCCCATGCCAAGATCTTTAGACTTGAAGACCGCGGCCTTGGAGCACGGCACGCGCATCACGGTTCCATCTGTGTCGAGAAAAAGGGCATCGTCAAGGCTCTGGAATTCAAGGTAGTTGGACACACCTGAGCGCACGAGCGCATCGACGACCTTGCCGCGGCACAAGACAAAGCGCGGCCGCAAGTCCAGATTGCAGCGCCTTGCCTCAGCGTTTGAGAGCTCCCCGTCGACCGAAAGAATATTCCAACCACAGAGAACTTGATTTGGTTTTTGCTTGGGCTCTGCTTTTTGCTTGTCGCCCAACTCATTGCTGCCGTCGGAGAGGTCTGTGTTCGTAGTTGACAATTCACGGGGCTGTACAGTTGCTTCGAGGCCTCCATAGTAGCTAGCCGGATCGAGTACGAGGACCTTTTTGTCTGGGTCGTCGAGGGTCAGTGCGCAGGCCACGGCTGTCTCGCTCAGCCCCGTGCCAACGACGACGCAGTCAAAGACCTCGCGGCATACCTCTTCACCCAGGAGCATCGCGCCTGCTCACAAGCCTGCCCGTTCGCCCACCCGCCCCGCACTCTTGCATGCACGCACGCACGCACGCACGCACGCACGCACGCCAGAAGCTTCGCTTGCGCAACTGGTTTTGGGGGCGGCGAGTGTCTCTCTTTCCACCGGCGAAAGCAAGCAACTAGAAGCCGAAAAGGGCAAGGTCGCTCCGAGTCGCTGGACCTACAACTTTGGCGCCCTGGCTAGCGGGCAGTCGTGCCGTCTTTGCGTCACCGCGCGAGCAAAGCAAAGCAAAGCAAAGCAAAAATCAGGCACGTTCTTCGTATCCGTATCGTGAGCAGTGGTCGCAGACACGGTCGGTCACAGTCGAGTTGCGCCACGCAGACGCTGACAACAAGAGATAGAACCATCCCGGCACCAGCACGGAACTTCTGGGAGCGCTCTACTATGAACAGGGGGGTGGGGGGGGGGGTACGCCAGACTAAGGAGGGCACCGCCTCCAACGCTGTTCAAGGTTCGGCGCGAGTACCACGGAAAGTGTGATGCGCAGCGTGCCCCCGCGACGCCTTGGTATTACGCGAGCCGCGAGGAACTCCAGCGGCCACAGGCAGCAAGAACGAAGCGCGGGGACGCGGAGCGAGCAGAGACGCTCGCGCCGCGCAGGAGATCTGTCTTCTGCGATACCGCGTCGTCCTTGGAGAGTTCCTTTGTCTCCCTTCCTCTCGCGCTGCGTTCGTTTGTTTGCTTGTTAGTTTGCTTGCTTGTCTGTGAACGAGGCAAGCAAAAGCGTCATGGAGCCCGTCTCAGCGTTCTCGCCGCTGCCCTTGGCAACGCGCGCGCTGCACCATACCTCTCGCGCTTTCGAAGCGTGGGAGCGCGGGAACAATGCGGTACTACGTTGCGGACTTCACATTGTACGTGGTTCGAGCGCGTGGCCGCACGAAAAATGCTCGGAAGCAGAGCGCGCGTCCCAACGAAGAAAGCGCGCTTCGGCGGTGCTTCAGGCCTTTGACGGCTCCTCGCTCTTTGAAATGTGTTGGACCCAGTACGCCGGCGAGTCTGGCGCTCAACTCCGAATTATCGAGGCCACGCAAATGCCCGAGTCCCAAGTCGTGCGATTGCAGCGACGAAGACATGCTGCTGGAATCGTTGCTGACTTTTTGCAAGGATGGGTCCTCAGTCGATGTGCTCAGGCGCGGGGCGCTCATTCGCAGCTTTTGGTGCGGAGCAGCCGTGGTTACGCTCGAGGCGTCCCACGGACAACGAGGACCGTATGGAAACCAAATAAATTGCCCGTAAAGATGCTGGTGCGTCTTGTGCGCGTTCATGGGCGCGCCGGCTTGCGTCTCCGCAAGGAGGGCCGCTGGGAGGAGGTCCTTCACGCAGCGTACTGTCTGTGGCTCATCAATCCAATTGTACTGGGTCTCATGGCAACGATTCTTCTCACGTGCGACGTTGCCATTCCAGTCGTGTATATGAAGCTTCGTGCGATTGGAGCTGCCATGGCTGACCTTGTGGAGCGTCGAACGAAGCTTCTGGGGAACAGATATTGATTGACCGATTGATTGATTGATTGATTGATCGATCGATCGATCGATCGATTGACTAATTGCTGAGTGATTCGCACCGCGCCTCGGTGTCGGGGGTGCTTATTAGAATGAGCTCCTCGACTGATCTGATTGACCACACGGGCTGGCCTGCTTTTTTCTTATAATAATCTCAAAAATATTTGCATTAGTATAAATTACACGTTCTGAAGTCTCTACTTGCCGCCGTTTGCCTGGAGAAAACCTCGCTGGAAAAATTAAAGATGTAGTACTCTCCAAGGTACAATTGAGCTGATTATTCATGTGACGTGACGAGACAAGGCTAGCTGCAAAGCCAAGCAAAGCCGAGTAGAAGTCTGGTCAGGAAAAAGGGGCTGATTTCAATTTGATGTGATGGTGTTTCGATCGTTTTGTTGCGACCCCCATCCGCAAGACCCTATTGATTTTTTTTGGACGAGGCAAGACGTGATGGTGCTTGTGAGTCCTCGCAACTTGTGCGTCCGTCTGCCCTTGTTTCCAAACTCGCTTCTGTCTCGCGCCGGAGCCCTGGCCCAAAGAGAACTCGTTTGTACACAGCAGCCAGGAGGTCAACAAGAACGCCCACGAGGCTCCAGACAGCGACAGCGACTGCCACCGGGATCACGACCCCCGCGCCCAGCGTGACATTCGTGGCGACCGCAAAGAGCCCGTAAAGCGAGAAATGATCCTCCGCACCTACGACCTCCGCCGCCATCGTCGTAGGATTCGTCGCCGTCGTCGCCGCCATCGCAGACGCCTCAGCAGCAAACTTGGCACGAAGCTTTTACAATGTCAATTTTTAGCAAAAGAGCCTTAAACTCCCCGATAGGTCGCTTATGCGAAAAAGCTCCGCTGCAAAGGCTGCTGCTGCGCACTGCACTGCACTGCGCAGCATTGCACCGCGTTCTGTCTCGTTCTCCCACCTCGTCAAGGAGGAACTTGCAATTCCCCGTCCTGAGCGTCCGCGCGCGGTGTCCGTTGCGGCTCGCACCCTTTTTCCCAGTGGTTACAACATTGGTAGGAGAGGGACATGGCGCACAAGACCCGGCGCAGGGCGGTGATGGCCACCCAACCAGGATCTTTTCTTTTCTTTTCTTTCCTCTTCCTCCGTTTTTTCAAATCCCCGCGGCGCGGCAGCAGACAAGAAACTAGACAAGTCCGAGCCACAAGGTACGTGCGACGCGCGAGGCTCCCCGCGAGCGCGAGCGCGAGCGCGAGCGGCGGAGGGCGGGAGAAAGGACGCGCGCAGGGGGCGCGGGCGGCGTGGTCGCTGCGCGCGACGGCGAGAAGAGTGGAGGCGTCGCGTTGAGCGCGGGCGAGCGAGCGAGTCCTGCGGCTCAGGCTCTGCGCTGCTGCACCTGCGTCAGAGGCCGAGAAGCACAGCCTGCTATTTTCTAGCTAGCCACGCAGGCGGATGAATGCCTTGCTTGCCTGAGTGCCATCGCTCGCACGCTTGCGCGCTCGACGCAGCGCAGCGCAGCGTCGCCCATCGCCCGCCCCGCTCGCGACGACCCGAGGCCAGACGCGCCGCGGAGTCGCCGCCCGCACAAGGCCGGCAGAGATCCGAGAATTGGCGCGTCACGCCGAGGGGCTGGCGTTGACGCGGGCGAGGCGGCTGCACTGCCAGGCATGCTGCATGACGAAGGGCGAAAGGGCACAAGCAGAGCGAGTGCACTGCAGACAGAGTGTAGAGTGGAGAAGAGGAGAAGAGCAGAGCAGAGCAGAGGAGGGGGTTCCTCGACTCCCCCCCTCCCACTCTCTCTCCTTTGTGCACTCTCTCTCTGCCGGTGTGGATGTATGGACGTGCGGCTCGCCGTGTGTTCCGTCTTGTGTGGCTGCGCGGAGAGTGCCGCGGGGCGAGGGCGCCGAGACGACGGCGGCTGGCGAGTGTGCGAGCGTGCAGCGATCCGCGCCGCGCCGCAGAGAGGGAGAGAAGGGAGAGGCGCCACGCGTAGAGAAGAGAAGACAATGAGAGAGAGAGAGAGAGAATAAAGCGACTGACGGTGTCTTTTTTGAACATGCTGCAGAGTTAGTCAGTCTTCACCAGACCAACAAAAACCAGCAACCATGTCGGCCGAGAAGGGAGCCAAGATCTTCAAGACCAAGTGCAGCCAGTGCCACACCGTCGAGGCTGGTGGCGCGCACAAGCAGGGCCCCAACCTGAACGGCTTCTTCGGCCGCCAGTCCGGCCAGGCCGACGGCTTCGAGTACTCTGACGCCAACAAGAACTCCGGCATCATCTGGTAAGTGCTTGACTTTGTTGTCCTCTCCTTTTTATTTGTATACCGTTCTTTGTTCGCAAAGAAGAAGAAGAAAACGTCCAAGGGCTAACCATTGATCTGCAAACGAATTTGTTTTGAAACGCGACACAGGGGTGACGACACCCTCTTTGACTACCTCCTCGCCCCCAAGAAGTACATCCCGGGCACCAAGATGGTCTTCGCCGGCCTCAAGAAGGAGAAGGACCGCAAGGACCTCATCGCCTACCTCAAGGAGGCCACCGCGTAAACTTGCCTGACTTTTATTGTCATCGCAAAGCTATGCGCCCCGTTCGCTACCCCTAGAAGAAGACAGCGTTCAATGATGTTTTCGGTCACGTACTTTTCATTTCTTTCTTGCTTTGCTTTCTTTTGCTCAATTCCAACAGCAGTCTCTCTGTCCTGCAATTCACCACATGCAGCTCAGCATCAGTGTAAAAGTAACCCAAGGGCGCGTCGAAAACAATCGTCGATTCCCTAATCACCAAGCTCTTTCTTGAAGACCTGGGTCAATCGATCAAGGTGTTGGTCTATTGGTGAATTAGTAAGTGCCAGGAACGTAGTTGCAAAAATCTCCGTCTCATCAGAGAGCTTGAAAAGAGTTCAAAAACGTCGCATTTCTCTTTGACGCGTTCCAAAATTCGTCTTGTGAAATTGTCCCATTTCCATCCTGGTCCATTGTGCGCAGGAGCGCAGCAGCTTTGAGAATTTTGCGACCCAAGGCCGAATTACTTGTAAACAGCATTTGATAAATCTCGTCCCTCGTAAGCACGCCGTCATTGTCCAAATTATGAAGTGCAAAGTACAATTTCGCCTTGTGATGACAGTCCGAAATTCCCACATTAAGCTCCCCAAGCGTGCCACCAAGCGCCGAGACAAAGGCGCGCACGTCCACGGCATTGGGACGCACGCGTCCTACAAAGGCTGCGCTCACCTCACTGACCAGCTGCGGATCCTCAGGCTCTGGAGGGCGCAAATGCGCGCAAAGGTGCGCCTCGAACCTCTCTTTCGTCATGAGCAGTCGCGTCTGCATGGCCTCCTTCTCCTTTCCCTCGACGTCTGCAAGCGCGTCGGCATCTTCCACGTTGGCTTCCCCATTGTCCTCCTCGCCAGCCTTGCTAATGATGGCGAGCTTTGCATGGAGTCTCTCCCACAAGGTGCACATCCCAGCCCAAGAAAGGCTCGTACGGTGTACAAAGGCGCGCAAACTGTGCTGCTGCTCTATCGATATATCCTGCGCTTCGGCGTGCGTACGCACGATGCTCTCCAAGATAAAGGGGTTTTTCTCAATCGCATGCTGGAACTCCTCCAGAGTAATGGAATCGTCGCCATCTTGATCTAATGAGCGAATGAATCGCTCGGCATCCTGCAACGACGAGGCAACCACGCGATCTCCTAGGTACAGCAGCGCGCAAAGACCATCAATGGAAATCTCGTTGTTGTGACCATACAGCTTGAAAAACAGAGCCACCCGCTCACGCACACTGCACGTGACCGCCCGGCTCAGCTGAAAGAGAAGCTGCCGAAAGTCCACGAGACGCAGCGCCACAGCGCGTCGCTGGCGGATTGATATAAGCTGTTGCCCTGGCTCCAGTGACCGGATCATCGAACGCCGCCGGACCGACTGGACAAGCTGGCTTGCTGTCGAATTCTTTGCGAGCGGTTCCTCAAAGGCACTCATCAAGTCAAACAGCAAGGGGTCCAGAACCTCTGACGACACCTTGGCGCCGATTCCGGTCCTTCGCGAGGTACCAGACACGCTGTTCTCGTTCAAGTCCACGTTATCCACAGCCCTTTGACTCGCTAGCGATGTGAATTCCGAAACTGAATTTCGGTGTGAGCCTGGCGTCGAGGACTCAATTTGCTTAAAGTCGGACCTTCGGCGGGCAGGACCTTTCTTTACTGCCAGCTCTGCACTGAGTGCGCTTGTGAATTTGCTGGCCTCCACGGTCGAGATTCCTCGTATCGAGCGTGTGAGGGCGTCGAGCACGGCAATCAGGTTTACAATACCAAGATTTGCACCACTTGAGAAATTCTCGAGGGCCTTTTTGCGACGCTGCAGAACGCGACGCTCGCGTTCCTTGGGAGACTCAATAGCTTCCTCGTTCTTGGTGTCGAGTACACTCACTCGACTTTTGTCTGCCGATCCCCAAAGTCCTCCCATTTCTTTGCTTCGTCTTCGCAGCGATCTCCACCGCCTGCTACTACTGGCACGAACGCTACCGACGCTATTGCCAGCTTTATTGTGGACGACAAGTTCTTCGGGACAAGTAGAACGCTCGTCTTGCGAATGAGATGCAACAAACTTTCCTCCAGATCCTTCTTCTTCGCCTTCCTCTTCGTTCTCGTCCTCCTTCGATCGATGAAGAGCATTTTGTGCGAGAACTTCTTGACGCTTTCGAATTCGAATGAGCGCCTGTACAAAAGCTGGCCGCAGGTCTCCTTCTCGGAGCGCCTCGCTCATCATGAGAACCGCCCGATCCCAGTCCATATTGCCATCATCATGCGTGGCAGGTCCCCCTGGTTCTTCACGGGGTCGTGGCGCGAAGATATCGTCCAGACTCGCATAGCTCTCTTGGATGAGATCCGCGACGTCGCGATGCATGGTTGATTTCCTTCCTTCCTTCCTTCCTTCCCTTCCTTCGTACCTTCGTTATTGTTTTTATGATATACGAAACGTGTCCTATAACACCGCGCTCCCTGTCGCCGCGTGTAAATGCATCTCTGGTGATCGCCTGCTTAGCCTTTTCTCGCCTTGGTCTCTTTTGTACAGGTCAAGCCTGCCAAGTACTATAGTAGTAGCGCACACTGTGCTCGTCTCTGCCTATCCGTTTTTCATGTGGCAGGCTGTGCACAGACAATGGCTCGAACCAGCTTCTCGCTAGCGCAGAACTAGCGAAGTTTTTCACAGAGAGAACCCGATCGCCGCAAGCGAGCAAGCGAGCAAGCGGGCGAGCAAGCGAACGGGTGAGCGAACGGCGAACGCGCGATCGTGACCAGCAATACCGTTCAAGTCAAGATACCAGCCACGCTTAAAAACTTGGACCTTGAGAGGCAATCTCTGCGCGTACATACAGTCAGACAGAAAAATCATGGCGACTCCGCTGCCTCGTTTCGCAAACCTCGAAGGTAATCTTGGCGCTGCGCTCGAGTTTGCGCTCGAAAAGCTGCTTGCAGAGTACAAGGCCGCAAACGAGACGGCATCATCGAAACAGAAAAAGCGGCAATTGAGGACAACGTATGGACAAGCGCAAGATGGAAATCGCGAGGCTGCATGTGACCCTGAACTCGAAAGCGTCGCCGCGGACAGTATCGTGGACGCATCGAGCGACTCTGAATCAGAAGGCAGCAGCAGCGACTCCGAGGGCTCCGAATACACGGATCGCGACTCGCCTCGGTCCGGTGACACGACGCCTCGCGAGACGAATCCTATCATAATATTTGCCAAGCTTTTGCATGAGTATCAGAGAACGCAGAATGCTTCGACATGATCAGTATATGCATACACCGCAAGCAATCGTGGGTTACGTCGCGTTCGCGTTGTGAGATGCCTGTTTCGTTTCTTGTTCTCTTATTTCTACTTCATTCTTCATGTTTTTGCCTCTTCTCCCCCCTGCAGTTTTTCCTTTTTTCTTTTCTTGTTTGCTTCTTTTGCCCAGCCAGGAAGCAGATGGAGACGGAAGATATTTTAATTTTAGTTCCTCTCAGAGTTGAGCTGCTCTGGGCCACGCGCGCGCGCGCTTGTAGGAGGGTCGCGCGCACAGGCATGGCGCAGGACCGCGAAGACCGCGCGCCCGACGCACAGGAAAAGGCTCCATGGGCAGCCGTTCTCGACGAAGGTCTCGAGAGTGACGAAGTTGCCCAGGTACACCGCCTCACCCGGGATCTCGCCAACCTCGGCCGCAGGAGCCCCGTCGCGCGGGCGTTCACGTATGACCTTGTGAAAGATCTCGCTCGCGGAGATCCTGCCGCAGTCGCTCTTCACGGAGACGCCGCCGCGCAAGACATCAAGACAGACCAGCAAGAGGATGATAACGAAGCTCGAACCGAACGTCGTTCGTCCGTGCCCCGTCCTGGACAGGTTGTTGACGTCTTTGCACTACTTAGCGATGACGACGCGGAGATCGAGCGGACAGTCGACGAACTTGCGCGTCGCGAGTACGGAGGGCCTACATTCGCAACGCCAGTTCTTGAATCTTACAAGTCAAAATTCGCAGAACACTACACGCAGAGCATGAGGGGAAGGAAGCGCCCAACCGATGACCAAGAGCGCCAAGTCAAGCTTTCTCGAAGCATCCTTGGTGCGGTATTGGCGCAGCTTCTTCTCGAGGGAGATGTAGTCTTGCACAAAACTCTTCTTCACTCCCCCCTGTTTCCAGACTCTGGATCTGTAGCATCCGGAAAACGACGAAAGAAAAGTCGCAGACGAAGCAACTCCTTTCTCCATGCCCTCAACCCAGACGGTGTTGCCCGGGCATACGAAGAAGTTGCTAGCCTCGTCGAAAAAGCTACAGAGACCCAGTCACTCGTTGGCTTTCTCATTGCCGCAAAATTCTTACTCACGCTTCATCAATACGTGCAAGAGGACTCCAATGAGGTCTCTGCCGCGATTCTGAAGGCAACTCGCGTCAATAAAGAGGTCGAGGTCCTTGCTGCCCGCTCGGCCCCTTGTCCGAACCAAGCTCTCGCGAGCCTCAGTCGAGAGTTGAAACTTGGCGCTGCCGCCAGGCTCGGAGCAACACTTCCTCCTCACGTAACGGCGATGCTTCTCCTGGAAGATCTTCAGACCCCGGTCTCCAACGATGGCTACGCTTCGCCGCCCAACGCAGCGAGCTTGCCTACCATTGCGGCCTCTGTATTGACGCAAACTATGCAGTTCGGAGACGACACGGACACTTTAACAAATGACGCTGGTGCACTGAAAGTTTCCCAACAACAAGAAGACGCCGATGACAACGACGCCAATGCTGATGATGACGACAATGAGAATGGGGAAGAGAGTCAGCAGGAAAAGTCATCGAAAAGATCGGGGAGGAGGATATCAAGATTCAAACGCCGAAGTCGCGCAGGATCGTCTGCAACCCTTACAACAATCGAGACTTCCTCCAAGTCCACCGCGGCCCAAAGCACAAGTCCCGGAGTTGCACTTTCGCTTTTGAGCGGCCGTTCCGTGCATCTTGATCAACGTGGACTCGTCGCATGTATTCCAAGGTACACTCTTCTCGAAAAAAATCAAGACGAGTCCATCGAACATGATGTACGCTGCGATGGCTGCAACAGCAATGGTCTAATTCTAGGGCAGCGATTCGAATGTGCGTTCTGCGAGAGCTTTAATCTGTGCCTCGATTGCTACCTTGCCGAAAAGCACACTGCAGAACACGCTTTCAGACTCTCCACGGAGCATCGTGGACCTGCAACACTTTTGCCGCCGCGCACAGCACCCAAACTAAGCTATGTTGGCACGCCTTGCGCGATCTTGCCTCTCGGCGCACCCGACCAAGATGATGCCTCCGTCATTGCCTGGGAAGTCATTGTGGATGCCGAGACTCAGTCCTGCAGTGTTGGCTGGATCGACGAAGATTGTGACTTTGAACTCCCGGGCCATCAAGATCAAGGTCTAGGCGCCGAGCGCGGTTCCTGGGGCGTTGATTTGCAAAGCGGCGTTGTGACCCATGCAGGAAAAACAGTGGGCAAACTTGAAATACCGATTGCGCTCCACCACCTTTCCGCAAACTCGGATACCTTGGAGATCCAGGAAGATGGTGCACGCGATAATGTCAGCGAAGACCAGGACTCGGCAAGTGAAGAGGACGAGGAGGACGAAGAAGGAGACAGCGTGCAAGACGATGCAGAAAAGAGCAAAAGTGTGCAAATCACAGAAACCTCTAGCGTTGAAAGCTTTCCAGGCGAGCGGCCCTGTTGGAGCATTCTCTGTTGGGTGCATCCAGTCTCGCGCAAGGCTGGCTTTGCGGTTGCGGGATCCGTCGTTAGCTTCGACTTGCACAGCGCTAGTGCAGTCATTCCCTGCGTTAGTTTCCGCAATGACTTTCAGCTCGAATCTCTCGGTCACATTGAGTTCAAAGCCACAAATGACAAGATTCACACGTCGTGGTTGCTCGACAGCGAAAATAGTCAATCAACGAGCCAAGTCCCTAGCAGGTCCATCCGAAGTCTTGCCAGCTGCGCGCATGCGTCGTGCGTTCGTATCCCTCGCGGTGACGAGAAATCTTGCGTAGCTCTGCTGGAGTCTCCGGGATTCCGGAATGCGAGCAAGGTCGGCGAAGACTTTACCTTTGAAGCCATGGTTTGCTGGGAACCTGAGGCTTTTGGTACCCCAGAAAGCGCGTCTCAGATATATACACTCTTTTCGCGGACCGACGCCTCGTCGCAGAGGTCGCGGTCTGCATGCACGCAGATTGGCATTGTTGGCGACGGTTATCTCTTTGTCAACCTTCAAACAAGCGAGTTCTGTATATGGTCGCATCGGGCAATTATGATTCCAGGCAAATGGCAGCATGTGCGCATCGCTGTTTGTGGAAGACCTTATCGTGGTCCCTCGGTCCGCTTTAGTGTCGATAATGCCATGGTCCATTCTGATACTCGCAAGAGAAAGTCTTCGGGCAGTTCGTCAGTTCTTGCCAGCTGGCGGCAACGTGAGCAAAATCGTCATCGAGACAGCGCAAGCAGGCGCCACACTGTCTCCCGAGGAACAAAGAGTGACGAAAAGCAAGGCCTTTGGATCCTTGGCGGAGCGCCCTCATTGGAAGCATGTCATTCCAATGAGGAAAGCAGCACGGAGACTGCTCATGACATCGACGCTCACAAGGTTGGCGTGGACGGCAATTCAAAGGACGCCGGCGATGGTGCTTCGGCTCTCAATGAAGTTAGTAGCAGTGTCGCCTCCGCAGGAGATGATGAAGTTGCTGGAAGAAGTGGGGAGGATTGCGCAAGAAATGATGCAGAAGCTTATGCTCGCTTGGCGGTGACACAGCAGTTCCAAGGCTGTCTCGCGGAGGTTCGCCTCTGGACCCGAAGTCTACGATCTCGGGAACATCTCGACAAGGGCGGCCGGGTGTTGAAGCTCGTGGAAGCAAGTGAACGAAGCTCGCTATTTTTTCGTCTTCGTCTCGATGAGTCCGCGGGCAAGAGGGTCTTTCGCTCGGGGGATGAGAACTTTGAAGTGAGCAGCCATTTCATGCTCTGCGGGTCCGCACGCTGCGAGCCCCGGGTGATCGCGGATCTCGTAAAAGACGCTGCGGATTCGCAAGATGAGAATACTGTCGCAAGTGAAGCGATGAATGGCCCCTCTGCCAAGCCTGATCACCACACGCACGCGGCTGTCCTTCTCCAAGCCGAGCACCTCCGCCGCGCACCAGCTGCGCAAAGCGCCTCGGTACCCGAGACGACAGCGGCCTCGCTTGATCACATTGCAAGTGTGTTCATGGACATTACGGGCAATCTCTTGCGCATCACATCCGAGTTCGCTCAATTTCACAAAGACCTAAAGCAGTCTATCCCCGGCATCAAGTCGCCCGTGTGCAGCGTTTTCCCGCACGTGCATACCTTCCTGCTTCTCCAATCTCTCGTTCGTCAGCTTCTCCGAGAAATCGAGAGTAATGCTCGTCCAGACCTTGGTTGGATGCTTTTCTCTATTCTCCAAATCCTTCGTGACAACCTGCGTGCGTTGCATGCCCAAGGAATCGCACCCGCAGCAGTCGGCTTGGGCCTCCCTTCCTTTGCGGCAGGTAAGCCGCCCTCGTCAACGAAGAAGCATGGCGAGCCAAATGTGCTGAAACTCCGCAGCGCCCTCTTACAAACGTTGGAGATTAGCTCCTGCTTCGAAGACGCGACCATGCGTCGCGGCATCGAAACTGAGACTCTGATTTGCCTCGGCGAGGGACTTTCAATCTTTTACGCGCGAGATGTTGACCAACGAGCGATGCTTGTCGCACTCTTCGCCGGAGGAGGTGCCACTGACACCCGACCATCGTCATCGCAAGATGCCCGAGTTATCGTCCCGCGTTCTGGAGACCATCGCGACAAACTCCTTGCAATCGTGACAAAGAGTCTTGCGGCAAAGCCTGCTCGAATCAAGGAGCTACTTCGCGTGTCGACGCCACCGGAAGTCCCCGATCGTCGCCTGCAAAGCAGCTCATCGTCATCAACACCAGCAGCAACAGGAAAGCGCTCGACAGGCTTCCAGCTTCTTTGGCCTGTTGAATTTGTAAGAGCTTCGCTCGACAGCCACCATGCATCTGTTTCGCCCAGCGTTGCTGCAGCTGCTGCAAATGTAGACTTATCAGGAGCAGCCCAGCCCACGAAACGCGAGGTCATTCGGTACCTGCAGTCCGTCGCGCCTCCTCACTGGCTCCAAGAGCGTAAGATGGACCGCAATGAGATGGGTGTTGCCAAAGATTTCCCGAGCGATCAAATTGCTGAGGCCTACAATGACCTTGACGCCGCGGTCTCCGAAGGCAAGATCATCATCAACCCTGCCAGGGATAGCAGTGGAGCCTCCCCCGAGGCAGAGGCTGAATCATTAAATGAAGGGGCAAGCGCAAACATTACGGGCAGCAAAGGAGAGACACCAAGACAAGTTGCAAGTGGTGATACGGCAAAGTCTACCTGGCTCATGCAGCTCGTTCGCGTGACGCTTGTAGGAACTGCTGCGCGCGGGACCGCGGCAAGAAATCGTCAGGAAGCCGCTCTGTCGCTGCTTCGAACCATTCTGATTCACATGCATGGAAGGATTTGGGGCGAAACATTCCCGGCCGATGTCGAGCGTGAAGACTCGGTCTCGCTGGTCGAAATCTTTCTACGTTGCGGATTTCGTGACGCCGCAAATCCAGTCTCTCTGGGCAATTGTGCGCCAATAAAGGAAGACACAGGCCCTACCGTCCCCACGTCGCCCCCATCCCGAGACCCGGCAACCGGTCCAGAGAAACCAACAAAGTCTTATCAACACAAGTCAGAATGGTGGGAAAGTCCCATCGAGTTCAATGTAAGCAATGCGAACGGAAACGCAACAGAAACAGCCTCTCCAGACGCGCACGGTGCAAGCGGAACGGAGCGCATTTCCTTGCAAACGAGCGCTTCGTCGCGATACGTACGCGTTCATTCCGATGGAGTCACCATCTCACATCTCCGCAACAAAACTTGGGGGACAGCCGTCTCGAGTGTGGGCTATGCGCATCGGTCGGGCATTCACACGTGGAAGGTAAAGGTCTCGCGCTGCAACGAGCGCGGTCACATGTTTGTTGGTATTGTCGGAAAGGGAGCGCGTGTGGACTCCTTCATCGGTTGCGACAGCAAGGGTTTTGGCTTTCTCCTATCCGGCGACGTCTATCACGGTTCGCAACCAATTCAAAGAAATGCGTTTTCCCGCAAAGCCCTATCGTCTGGATCAACAGTTCTCATGACGCTCAATACCAACGCGAAGACGCTGGAGATTTGCGATGCCGACCGACCTGTGGACCTGACCGAGCCATCCGCCTCCAATTCGCTCGGCATTTTCGCTTTACCGGATCTTTTCCAAACTTCAAACAATGGGCTCGTTTATCCGGCCCTCTGTACATACCAAGAGGGCGATCGAGCGAGTTTCATCGCCTTTGCCAAGGCGCAGGGACACTGGACTCTTGACGATAGACTTTTAAGGGACCGTGCAGACTTTTTTCTAGGCCGTGAACTTTGTGTCGAGGACTGTATTGAGGCCATTCTCCATCATGCTGCTCGCAACGCCGAACGCATAGGCCACGATCAGCTCAGGTCTATGCTATCCTTCCCGCTCGCATGGGTTCTTCTTTGGCCAGCACCTTCAGTCGCTTGGGTAGAAAAGGTGCGGGTTCACCTTCAAGCGACGTTGCGTTTTCTCTTGCAAAACGCCAAAGGCAAAGAGATTTCTAATACGCAGATGCTTGCGTGCGCAGCCTACGGCAAGTTGTGTTCTTTTCTCATCACTTCGAAGCCTTCAGATCTCATGTCCTCAATCTCGGGTGCTCGTGACAAACTCATACTTGATGCTAGCAATGACGGCGTGCGTGAGGTGGGCCAAGGTGGCCTTGCCGATGCGTCACCTGCACGAACAGGAAGCAGCAGCGCTACTGCAACCAACGTGACTTCCGAAAAGGACGCTACGGATGTCCAAGAACACGATGCATCTCCTCCGTCAGAGCAACTGCTCCAGCTCAGCAAGTGGAAGAACTCAAGTCTTTTTTCGCACGGACTGCGTCTTCCAGGCTGCCTCCTGCCAGATCTTTCGGGTCGCACAATGCGACCGCCCGCGGCTGCGGCGTCACAAGGTCACACGTCCAAGAAGAAGGACGATGGGCCCGCGTCGGAGGTAGAAACCATGGATACGCATGCCAAGAAGAGAGACACGCTCCCAGCTGGCGTGTTGGAAATTATTAATGATCATGGCACTGGGCGGGGTCTTCACGCGTGGCTTTTGGGACACCTTAATCTGCAGTCGCGTCGATCTCGCGAGTCCAACAACAGCAGCAGCAGCAAGCATGACAGCGAGATTTCTCGAGTCACCAATGGTCTCGTTGTGGTTTTGCTCCACCACACTGGCTGGCTTCCTACAGCCATGGAAATGGCTCAACTTCTTGCCGATTATCCCAATCATGAGCACATCGCGCGTGCGAGACCTCACCCAGAGCTTATCGCCATTTGGCGATCGGCATTGGAGCTCCGGGCTTGGTTGGAAAGGCAGAGGCAGCAGAGCACAGCTCATGGTGCCAACAGTCGATCTGGCGGTACGAACGATAGCTTTTTGGCCACCATCAACCAAGCTGTCTACTTTTTGCTGGACTTTGCGCCAGCTTCAGGAAATACAGACAGCGAGGACGCAGGGGAGCCGGCAAACGCGCTGGCAGCCTTTCGCGAATCACTCGGGATCTCTTCCCCTCCCGCCACTACCCTCGCAGGGACGCTGGAGCGGGCCGTCAGCGAGGGGCGGGTCCCTGCTCCGCTAGCTTCCAACGCAGTGTCAAACGGAGGCCTACATGACATCGAATCGTCGCCACCGCCAGCCCTTTCCCCGACCTCTTCTCTCCCTTTGCGTGGCAAGAAGATTCAGAGTCGCTATCTCGCTCGATCACGCTCTTTGGGGGCTGCGTCCGCGTCGAAAACCTGGAATTTGGGTCAACTACTTCGACAAGGATCGGCGGCACGGGGACAAAGTAGCTTCCAGGAGGTCATTTCTCAGGTGAGCGCCTTTGTTCACGATGCTGGGTCATCAAAGGCATTATCCGTGGATCAGCTGCATGGTCACTTTTTAGCGCTCCGTGCCTGTGCGCGAACGCGTGAACGAGGCTTTCGATCTCTTGCCGCATCCTTGTTGGGTACCCCGCTTTCTGTCTCAACGCAAGCACTGCATGCGGCAATGCTTATTGGCGTCCCAAGCGCGCTTCGAGGCCGAGACTGCAGCTCTTCCGCTGAAACACGGAGCGCCCCGTGGCATTATTTGCAAGACTTGGGCCCGAGCGGATCTGCGGCCCAGCTGAGTCTCGCTTCGAGCTTTGCAGCCTTGGGACGGGCTCTTGCTGAGCTCTTGCAAGCGAGTATGGTACTCCCAACGCAACGTCTTGCCGGTTTGCAGCTTGAGCTCCTTGATGCTCTTGGCGTTCGCCTTGCGCCGATCGACCACGAGCTCCTGGCGCGCACAAACCTTTTGGAAACTCTTCACCGCATCATGGAGTCAACCCGAGAGGCAATGGCCGCGGCAGCAGATGCTTTTCATCCCGCAGCTTTGGCAGAGGGAGAGTTGTTGGCTGACACTTCGGATGCTGCGCGCACCGAGACCAACGAAAGTGTCGCTGCGCACCAGCTCGTGGGACGCGCAGCCATGAAAACTTTTTATCTGCTCTGCTCTCAGGTCGCTGCTTTTAGGCCTCCGGCTGCCGCTAAGAGCCGGAGAAATGCGTGTTCTTCGCTACTGCTTTCTCGGGTGCGGTCAGGGCCGCAAACGCTCAATGTGTCGGTGTTCGGGCTGTTGCTTCAAGAATTAACAAATGCTGCGGACGCTCTGGATGACGCTGCCGCAACGGCGGCGGCGCCCTTGGAGCGCTACGCTGCGCCCAGCACGGGCGTGAACGCAATTGCATCTTCCTTTACGTTTGTGGAGTCGCCTCAGTTGGACGCAAAGCTGCACATGGAAGAGATTACTTCCGTATTGTTGTCTACCTGCACCTTTCCTTCATGTCAGCGTCAAATCAGCTCATCGGAGTGGCTCGGAATTCTGTGCAGACTAGCACAACGAGGTCCCGTTTCTGTTCTGCAGAACATCTTTCGCATTTTCCGTCGAATGCTACCTCTTCTCGACCCGCATCGGATCGATCTTCCTATGGGGAGCACCGGTCTTGAAAGAGATCCCCTTACGTTGGAGAGTTTTCTCCTCGAGCTTGTTGCCACCTCGTTTACACCCCGTTTCGAAGAAATTACGGAAGAGTCACAGCTTCTTGCATCTTTTGAAGCCATGCGCACCCTGCGCGCACTGCAGAGTACGAACGCATGGAGATCGCGCGTTCACGCCCTGCTCCTTCGCTCCATTGAAGATGGCATCGCGTCTCTGTCAACAGGAGGCGGCACGGCGAAAGGCGAAGTGCCTCCGCGTGTAGAAGCATCGAGCAGCTCCGATCTGGGGACCGATCACGGTGGGGATGAGACGGCGCAGACATCGGATACCTCTGGTGCCGGTGCTGATGCTGAAACTCTGGCTCGGTGCCTTGCTGCACTCTCAGTCACGTCAGGCGCGCTGCGGAAACTTTTGCCGGGCGTTGCGGTTCGCACGCTCGACAAGCGTCAGGGTACGACAGAATCACGAGCGCATGATAATTCTTTATGTGACGCAGTAGCATGGACTGAACGAGAGTCGCGCGAGCTCGGAGAGCTCGATGCAATTGATATCTTGCGTGTCGTTGAGCAAGATTCTCTGGTCATTAGTGGCTTTTCTGCGGACACGTCAGACCGGCGCGCTCTCGAACGCCGCCATGTCTCTGTGAATGCAGAACAAGTCTTTGTTGCAAAAGATCGAAATGACGTGAGGGTCGATGCCGGTAGTCCTTTGCTGGGCGCAATCCATGAGCTGTTTGAGAAGGTTGTGATGCTCGAACCTTGGACATCGACGCACTGGCAAAGATCCTTTGGATTTTCACAACATGCAAGAGGCAGGATTCAGCTTTTTGATGCCCCGGGCGGCTCCGGCGCCGTCGAGCAGACTCTCTCTCGAAATGCCAACGACGAGCAGCCCATTGTGTGGGCAAAGCGGCGGCTTGGACAATGGATTCAAGTGGAAAAAGTTTATGAGCGTTCGTCAGACGACGTGGCCCAAGCGTTGCAGACGGACGAAGTGCCTCCACGATGGGCCAAGGTGCAGGATGCGGAAGATGACTACATATTGCGACCAGTTCTCGCGCCTGCTGTTGAAACCGCTTCGGGCTTCCAAAGGTCTCTTTTGCGCTTGTACACGTTGCAAACGCTCAGTGAGGTTGATCTTGAGCCGGCGATGGACGCCAAAGATTGTGGGCTCAAGGAGGCAAACGCACTGCGAGACTTTTTCCTTCTTTCCGAGAAGTCTTTGAAAGCGCTTCTGAGTTCCGCATCGGAGGAGGTCGCAACCTTTCGAGCGTCTGATCTGGACGTGCTCTCAGAACGGCTCACAATCATCATTGATGAGCTTGTACGAGGGCGCAAGAGGTCCTCAAGTACGGATCATGCCGATGACGTCGTGTCCAGAGCGCAGAGCGAGGACACTGAAAAGGATGAGGTGAGCGCAAAAAAGATGCAATGTCTTGACAAAGCAGACGACGATAATGGTGCCGGAAGGTCTGAAGGTGTCCCAGAAGTCGAATCTCGAACCTCGTCCACGCCTGCTTCGGGAGTGCATCAGAGTAGGACCTCGACACAGGCGCCATCGTCCTCCACGTCTTCGTCTGCAAGACAGCGGAGCAGTATGCCACGTGTCCCGGCAGAAAGCATTCTCACCTTGATGGATATGGGTTTCCCCAGACGCTGGGCCCAGTATGCGCTTGAGCAGAACGAACATGATGTAACCGCTGCAATAACCTACATCTGTGCGTTGGAGGAGGAGATTGACGAGCGCATTGCTCTTTCCCTGTCCAAGGCAGAAGATGCCCAAAGCTTGAGTGAGAGCGAAGATGAGGAGGATGAAGAAAACGATGACACACGAGAGCACGTTGCTGATGCTAACAACGGGTCGCGAGAAAATGAGCAAGGGAACGATCCTGACGATAAAAATGGCAAATCTGTTCAAGCGCCGGCATCGAAGGGTAAAAACTCTGACTCGGATCCGAAAGACCAAAATTCGACTTCAGGTGTCGCAAAACGTGCCTGCGCGGGGGATCACATGGAGATGGAGGGTAGTGATGGAGGCGGAAGCAGTGCAATCCCCGGCGCAGTCTCGTCGCGAATCTCGTACTCGGATCGCAACAACCGCAGTCTTGAACCGGAAAGCTCGTCAGGTCGATCTCGTGGAAAGTCTGGCAGCGGTCAAAGTGCAACTTCGAGGGCGCGAAACGAGTGGACAAAGTCGACTTCGGAAGTACAGCGCGCTTGCCGACGTCATTGGGGACCTTGTGCCGACTCACGAGCCTCATACCGACATTTGCTGGAGAGCTACTCGCCCGCAGAGCTTTTGGAGGAGTTTCGACATCTCGTACAGGTCATCAATACGCTTCAAGCAAGAGTTGTGCTGCTGAGGTGCCTGATCGTCGACGGGACGCGGGTGAGTAAGAGTCTCACCGAGGAGGACAAAGCCAAACTTGTTCGTCTACTGGTAGCCGAGGGTTTCCAGACCTTTCCGCTCTACGGTGTGGACTGTCTCGAGTCCATCACGCGCGGAAGTGGGGCATCGCTTTGGAACATCCCTCAAAGCTTGCACTCCTTTGCAGCCAAGTGCATCGAAACGAGCGAAGCATTTGTCGCGGAGCTTATTCTCAGCGTGAAACAGACGCTTCGCAGAGCTGCCACAACAGACTTTTTTGCGGATACCCCGACTCCGCGAGACGACCTCGCGATGGCAGCGGAGAGCAGCGACTCGCTTTTGTGGTTTGTAGATTGGGTGACTCGGCAGCTCATGCACGCTGCCCCTCTCAAAAGCGAGCTGCAATTTGTTCTGTTCGAGTCATGGATTTTGACGTTGCGCTCGCCATCCATACGCATCAAAGCGAGCGCGCTGGGTATCCTCGCGGAGTTTTTGGACAACGCTGCAGACATTGGCGACAGCGCAGAACGCTCAAGAGTCATTAGTCGAATGCTGACGATATTGCCACGAGCGCGTCTTGTCGCGATGGCTGCGCGCCTTCTACGTCGTGTAGACAATCCGACACCAGGCCCGTCTGACTTTTGCAAAGTACTTCTCCAGTTCATTGCGAAAGTTGAAGAGCACGCCTCACTGGCAAGCGAGAACATTTTTGAGGCGAGTCCTTCTTTCCTGACTCTGGGAGGAACTGGCTACGTAGAGCTCCGCAACCTTAACGGCCACAAACTTGAGACTCTACAACCTCCGTGGACGCTCACAATTTGGATGCAAGCCAAGAGGAATGCTTCCGATGTTGCGTCTCTGCCGGCGGAAGGGGCCTCAGACGAGCCACAGGTACTGATTGGTGACTCGAGCTCGAGCAGAGGTCTCCAAATCGTGATGTCCGCGGAAGGCTTGGGTGTGCGTTTGGGCGGATCTTCCACCAACGTGTCTACGTCTACATTTGGGTTTTCCCCAATGTCTGGGAAGGAGAACGAACCTCGTGCTGACGGTGGCGAATGGACCCAACTGACCATTGTCTGCGCCGACTACTCGCATCTTGGCCCGCTTGTGCAAATGCACGTTCCGGTGGATGGAAAGACGGAGACGAGGGATGGGTTGACGCCCCAAAACGGCCATCGGGCTTATGACAACGATCAAGGCAGTGTCGAAAGAAAGGAGCTCAGCAAGAACAAAAGTGATCACGATAATAATGACGAGGACGACGAGGAAGATGATGACGACGAGGAAGACGACGACGACGATGATGATGATGATGAGGGAGCGGAGTCGAATTGGGCGCTGAGCGACGACAGAGATGAGGTAGACAGCTATCTTTCAGACGGTGTCTTCCAAATGAACAGTATGGGAGTTGACGCCTATGTTCAGTTTCACAAAATTACACAGCGCGAACAAAAGCAGGAACACGAATCCAGAGGCAAAGCTTCGAGATCGAGACGGAACAAGGAGGCTACTCGTGGAAAGAACGCGCAGAGCGCGAATTCTGTCGCAGCATCACGGCAGCAAGAAAAGCAAAAGGTCCATTTGTTGGCGTATGAGAATGGCAGGTTACGAGGAACGCTCACCGCGGACCGTAAACAAGCGTTTCTCGGGCTCAGAGAGATTGGTAGCGCATCTCATCCATCCGCGGCAGTCTCAGTGGGTCGTCTCTGTGTGTGGCGCTCGGCCATGGACCGCGCTCAGGTCAGACAAGCAGAGTCCTACCTGCGCGGTCTCAGCAAATGCTCCCTCAATTGTGTCCTTTGCCCACCTTGCGAAAGCGCATTGGATGACCCACTTCTTGACGCAGAGGACATGTACACTTGCTGGGACTTTACATGGCATAACTTCGCACAGTCCTCCGCGTCAAACAATTCAAAGGACAATGAGGGTCAATCAAGCATTGTGACAGAGGCGCGACATCATCGACATGTCGCAGTCCTGCACGAAGACGCGGCCATCTTGCCGTGCTCCACGCCCTGCACTGGGGAAAGCATCAGGGAGTGCGCCGCTGCTGAGGGAGTGAAGCCGGCCATCCTGTCCTCAGGCATGGAGGAAGAGGCCAAAGAGAAAGGCGAACTGATGCGTAGGGTCGAGCCGCGATTTCGGTATCTCGTTGACGGTATCGACATGTCAGGTGTCATTCTCTGGGATTTGTCCGATTCTCCTGTTCCGCATGCGCTTGCAGTGCCTTCAGACTTCCAGCGCGCTCACCTCCCTGTGTGTCTCCACCTCAAACTCAAGACAAGCACCGAGCTCGTGGGACATCTCAAGTGCAAAGAGAGAGACAAAGATGTCTGGTGCGCGGTTGAAGGCACGCTTGAAACGAAGACAGAGTCTCTCACGATTCGCGTTTGTAGCGTTGTACGTGGCAACAAATTCAGCCATCACTGGCTCACCGGCCTCTGTCTGGACGTGAAGGAGGACTGTGGCGAGCTCCAGGGCACATGGAAATCCCCGCAGAGCGTCCCGCACTGGGGAGTGCTTGCCGAGGAGTCACCGAAATTACGGGCCGTGGCCTGTTTGTCGCCCGCGTATTTGGATCTTGGGGTCGACGGAACGTTCCTGCGTGTACGCTGCGACGTTTTAGAATATCAAAAGACATTGCCTCCGTTTGTCTTGGATCAACGTCCGATGGTAGCGACATGTAACACGGTGGTGCTCGAAGCAGGTAGGTGGCAACACAAGTTTCCATCTCCAGACCACGGGGATGATGACGGGGATGGAGCTGGTGGGGGAGAGCACGACGGAAGCGGANCGCTGCGACGTTTTAGAATATCAAAAGACATTGCCTCCGTTTGTCTTGGATCAACGTCCGATGGTAGCGACATGTAACACGGTGGTGCTCGAAGCAGGTAGGTGGCAACACAAGTTTCCATCTCCAGACCACGGGGATGATGACGGGGATGGAGCTGGTGGGGGAGAGCACGACGGAAGCGGAGGGTCGGGTACAGGTCCACTAGCACCGGCCACGTGGTCATGCCCGGCGTGTACATTTTTAAATGAGATGGAACATAGCTGCTGCGCTATCTGCACGACACCAAACCCTGATAACGCGAGCGAAGAGCAGGACAACGATGAGAGCGCACTTTTTGGTCTTGAAGTGGAAGGACTTTGGAAGCCAGGCTCGGGCTCGTACACCTGGGAGTTTCGCGTGCACGGTTCGGCCGCAGCGCTAAATCAAGGTGACATCACGTTTGGGATCTGTAGAAAGGGTGCCCCTCTTCGAGACCATCTTGGCGCCTGTGCAAACTCGTGGGGTGTGTCATCCGACGGTCTTTCGTGGTACAAGGGTCGTAATAGGGCTCTTCTTCCTGGTTCGCTTCGGGACAATGACATTTTGGCGCTCGAACTTGACACGAATGACAAGCTCATGCGGATTTATGTCAACGGCGAGGAGCTGGCAAAATGTGACCGCAGTAACATGCGAAGCGCCGGGGACTTCCTCCTTGAAAGCTCTGTATCCCCAGCGATCTCCATTTCATCACGCACGTCGGTCTCTGCTCAAATCTTAGGTCTTAAGCACGGCAGTGCTTCCGTGCGATACGCATATAAAGCGGACTCGCGAGGCGGTGATAGTGCAAGCTCTCAAAGGCGTTCCTCATCTCGAACGAGCCCTGTAAAGGGGAAAATTGCCGAAAGTATCGGACGCACTTCGCGTGGAGGGGAAGACGCGGAGCCCGTGCAATTTGAGGGTAACTGGCGCCAAGGACGCCGGCATGGAAAGGGGTTGACGACGTTCTCGGATGGGTCAACTGAAGAAGGATCGTGGCTTGATGGGCTGAAGCATGGTCGCTTCAAGATGATGTCCTCCATGCAAAGCGGTGCCAGTGAGATCATTTCGCAGGTATACTACCAACACGGTGAGGTTAAAACAGACGCCTTGATGCCATTGGATGAAGGACTCAATCAACCGTCTGAGAATAGCGCCGGTTCGGAACCTGCGTTGCCCTCGGGTGAGAACTTAGGAGCTGAGCAATCAGATGGCAAGGCTGACCTTGGCGTCGTCCCAAATGAGGTCTTTCGAATGCAAGGCACTTTTGCAGCCTCGTGCCATCAACTGGTGCGTTTAGATCCAACAACCGCTGGTCCGGGCATTCGCGTTTCTCCGGATTGTATGACGGCGGAGTACACGGGAACTGGGCCAGATACGGGAAAACGCTCACACGTGTTGGGTGCGCGGGGATACACGCGGGGGGTGCACTACTGGGAAGCCCGAATGCTTGGCATGCAGTGGGGCAGCACGCTGATTGGAGTCACGGACCGCAAAACCACGCACGAGCTCAGACCGCGCCAGCAATCGCGCAGTGTAAGTCAGTCGGATATTCGCGGCGACGGATGGGGCGACGGATTTGGCTTTGTCAACTATCGAGCAACGCACAGCCCAGACGGCGAGCTGCTTTATGGCTCCTTTTATGCAGTGAACGATGTCGTCGGTGTGCTGCTCGACATGGATCGCGGGCGACTCCACTTTTTCAAGGACTTTCAGGACTATCAAAATGGTGACAAGCAGGTCATTGTTGATCTTGGCCTCGCGTACAGCGACCTTCGTCGCAAGTGTCGCAGCGGTCGTAGAAGAAGAACCGGCGCGGAAGATATCAAGTTCTATCCTTGTTTTGGCTTCTCCAAAGCCCATGATCGCATCACACTTCAAGATACGCGCTCTCTTGAGATGAAGAAAGCGTCGTTTCCTGCTCAGGTATTTGCATATGCGGAGTCCGTGAATCTCTTTCGACGCGTCATTTCCCCGCGTCCTGCAAATGCGATGGATCCGCGGCTGCTCGCGGGCCTTACGTCAACGTGGGAGGGCATCAGCTCGACCAACGGCGCCCACCGCATAGTGTGGTCTCTAGGCCGGATTCCTGTCAATCTGTGGACGAGTCCAGACGTTTGCGAGGCCGCGAGCCCGCCAGAGCTGAGCGGTCTCCGTGTCGGAGACCGGCTTACAACGAAGCGAGGGCCGGCAACTATTCTTGGCGCCCGAGGCGGCGCGCTATGGTACACGGTGGACGGCGCGGACGAGGCTCTCTTTTGGTCGCCCAAGGAATTGCAAAAGCTTGTGCGCGACGGCAAGGTGCGGCGCGAGACCGCTGACGAGCGGAGCTTTTCGAGTGCAGGCACTGCACACGAAGTCCACGACAGGGCACGGGACCAAGATTCGAGAAGACCAGAGGAAAAGACGAGGAAACCAGATGGAGTCGTCGAGGAGAAAGACAACGTCTCAAGTCCGTACGAAAAGGACGGGCCCTATCCTGGTGTTGCAAGTGTCTTGCACGATGCCCTGAGCTGCTCAGGAGGCATGGCGGACTGGTCTGAGGCATTGGATCAGGAATTAGTTGTTCTCGTTAACCGATTGTGCGATCGGCGCGCCTGCGAGCCGGAGCATCTGAGTCCTCATGACGTAGCGTCAGAGCTGAAGTATTGCAAAACTGCTCGAGCCGAAATGCGGCGACTGCTCGACTTTGAGGAATCGTTCGTGCTTGCAAGATTCACGGCGCTTTTGCATTTGAATTCGCGAATGCGTAGCCTCTTCGAGCTCGTGGACTTGCATACGAGCGAAGCATCGCCTGGTCAAGTCGTTTTTCGAGCGACACCTCGTAGCGGAAGCGTGTTGCGGAGCGCTGAGAATAGGGCGCGCGGGTACTCGACGGCAAAGCTGCTGTCAAGAGGACGTGGGCGCATCTTCTCTCGTGTCAAGCTCGAGTTTTGGAACGCCGCCATCGCTTGGACGACTACGCCAACAGTCCCAGCCGCGGACGAGTACGATCCTCCGCCCGACTTTCCTGTGGTGCGTGTCAATCGCATCACGGCAGGTGATCAGCGCCTCACGGCTCTGGAGGGCGCGGAACGACTCCAAACCTCAGTCCTTGGGCAGCTCATGGTTAAGGCCGGAATGGAAACGTGGCCGTCGCGGATGCTACGACGATCATACTCTCACATTCAGGACGCTTCGCAGCAACGTTGCTTCTTTGTCAAGTTCGAGAGCGAGGGCGTAGATGACCACGGTGGCCCATACCGCGCCGTGTTTCAGATTGCAATTGAGGACGAGGCCGCGGGGCCTCTGCAAATTCTCTTGCCGTGTCCAAATGCTGCCGATGGTGCGTTGGAAAATGCGGACCGCATGGTATTTAGCGAGCTCAGGCCATCTTTGGATGCCAATGCAAGTCATGAGAGAGGTGTTGAAACCGCTTCCGCTTCTATCTCCACGCCTACCAGTGGGCGTCCTTCGCGTCGCAGGACGTCGAACGTCGTTTCGCAAAAGCAGTCGTGGCCAGAAGGCGCAGCGGGCAGCGGGCGGTGTCTCGAATTTCTCGGCCGTCTTATTGGAGTGGCAACGCGCCATGGTATTCACGTGGGTCTCTCCCTGGCGCACCTAATCTGGCGACCGCTCGTTGGCCTGCCTGTGGGCTGGCGTGAGCTGCATGAGACGGATAGCTTTACAGCCAGGTCATTGCGCCAAATTGAGTCACTTTCAGATGAGCAGTGGGCGGATGAGGACGCCGCGTGGAGCGAGCTCTTGTTGGATCGCCTTGGTGCCGCGAGCTCGAGTCTACCTGCAGGTTGCGTGGTGCACAGACCAGGTCAAGCACCATACATTCCTTACGAATCGCGAAGCACCGTGGTGGAGGCGATCGTGAGGCAGTGCGTCATGACCGCGGCCGAACCAGTGACAAGGTTCATGGAGGGTCTTGCTGAAGTGTTGCCAACGGAGCATTTTGTGCTCTTCACTCCGGAAGAGCTGGAACGTCTGATATGTGGCGCGCCGGAAATTGACGTGGGCTTGCTGAAGCGGGCTACGGTGTACGAGGATGTAGATCCGAATGCTCCTCATGTGAAGTACTTTTGGGAAGCACTTGAGGACATGACGCAGGAAGAGCGGTCGAAATTTGTTAATTTTGTGTGTGCGAGATCTCGACTGCCGCCTTCGCTGGACAAGTTTCCAATGAGCTTCAAAATCCTCCCGCTCGCCCGCAAACCGGGTGCGTCTACCGACAACAACGCTGATGATGATGATGGTGTGCAGCAAGATGACATCCTCTTGCCTCAAAGCCAGACTTGCTTCTTTACGCTCGCGCTTCCCGAGTACTCCAGCAAGGAGGTTTGTTCGCAAAAGCTTCTCTACGCTGCGAACAACTGCAACACCATGGAAGATTTTGATGAGCACGACGCTCAGGCCTTTTCTGGGCTTATCTGATAACGTATGAAGATAATAAAAATGAAAAGCGAATTGTGACAAGAGCAAGACTTTTTTACTTTTTTTTTCTTCTCCCGCATTCTTTTTACTTTTTGACCGTTACGAATAAAAAGTTCCGACTGTGAATCAATAGTTGTAGCAAGGGGCAAATACAAGGCTGGCAAGAGCCAGGAGCCCAGAGTTGTAGTAGGTCCTATTCGTCATAATGGTGCTTGCATAGCGGAGGGCTCATAGGTCGAGCTTTGGGCCACGTTCACGTACGAGTTCGCTGGCTAGCGCAGCGCCTGCAGCATGCTCACGCTCGACTTTGACTCACGTGCCGCGCTGCTTTGGATAGGAAAAGAAGGACTGTTAGACAGGAAAGGAATGACCGAGACTGCAAACGCTGACAGACGAAGACCAACCAAAGCATCACTGCTAGCCTACTTCCTAGGTAGGCTCGCCACTCTCCCGAGACTTGGATTTTGGCGGGACGTTGAAAAGACTAAAAAGGAAAGGGAAGGAAGTGAATGAAGTGAATGGAGGGAGTTGACAGCGAGGCAGAACTCCAAAGAAAAGGGCCCACCCAACAAGTCGGTTCCGCCAGCCCTAGACTTTCTAGTAGTCCAGGCACAGCGTTGTCTGCTGGGCTTGCCTCCCTCGACGCATCAAAGGCACGCCATCTATTCTCTTGCTAATCTACTCGTGTCGTACAAACCTCCATTGGGTCGCGGGCGCCAGTCTGCGGAGAAGAAGGCCCCGCTCCGCCCCGCCCCACTCCGCCCCCTGGACCTCTTTGCCACAATGCCATCGGCAAGGCGACAGCGCGCAAAGTCATGCGCTTGCATCAGAGCGTTGAGGTGCTGGGCATTCGGGACACTCGTCTGTCTAGCCAGCGCAGTCTCCGCCGTGCCAGCGTTGCAAAAGGAGGGCGCAAGGGTCTTGGCCGGGACGTCGCAGCGTTGCGATGATGAAACCTACGAAGGCGACCTCTTCGCGCAGAGGGTCCTGCAGCGACCTACGAATCGACTTCTCGTCAAGACGGAGGGCAGCGCAACGAGCAATGTCGCCGAAATTCAGGAACTCCAGCTCTGGAGCCACCAGGTCATTGACGTGACAGTGAGCGGAGCCCAGCTCACAGGCGGAACCTTTACGTTGGAGTTCTGCACATTCGACGTGCAGCTGCCCGGCACTGTTGATCTCGCGCCAATCCCCGGCGATGGCTCCGACGACCTTATCCTGGTAACCGTGGACGACGACGAAGATGTAGCAACATCATGGGAGAATTTTGGCGTCTACTCGGGCTACCCAATTCGCATCTCCACGGACGAGACAACTGAGACGCAAGATCGGGCGGTGTACCGTATCTACTACACAGAGTGTGACAATTGCGACGGCGATGTCATGCAACTGGACCGGGACTACCAAGGCACGACTATTCGACGAGGCGGAGGCGCTGTGTGGGGCTGCTCTTGGGACCTCCCCCAAACGCAACTCTCGTACGCAGCTGGCACGTCGGCAATGGAAGCTGCTTTCGAGAATGCTCTCGGCAGCGGTGCGGTGGAAAGCGTGACGCGAACTGCGATTGACGAAAACCTGGGGCAAGGTTTTATCTATCGCGTCACCCTGGCCAAGGGAGTAGTCGGTGTACACGCCCGCGTCGACTCCTCAAACCTGCGTGGTGAAAGTATTAGTGTTAATGCAACCGAAGTCGTTCGGGGTGCGGAGGAAGACGCCACCTTTGCTTCCGAGACAGAACGCACGGATTTGGAGGGGTCATATACGTTGGGATTCGATGGCGAGGATACAACTTCACTTGCAGCCACGTCTTCTGCACTACAGGTGAAAAATGCGCTTGCGGACCTGACTGGGATTGGCCCAAATGTCGCAGTCACAAAGGGAAGTGATGGATGGACGTGGCAAGTCACCTTCAACGACGAAGCGGGGGACATTGCGGACCTTGCCACAACTATTCTGAGCGATTCGACGCCGGGCCTTACACTCAAGGTCGAGACTGTGCGAGTTGGACTCGCGACACTCGACGGCGAGTTTGAGCTTGTTCTGGCTTCCACAAACGCGTCAATAACCGTTTCTGCAACGGAGACGGACACAAACATGCGAAGCCTTCTCCGTAGCGGGCTAGGGCTCAGCGACGTTTCGGTGACGAGGACAGGGCCTTCTGAAAGCAACGGATTCGAGTGGGAGATCGGTCTCACCGGAGACTGTCCCGACGAGTTTGATCCTGACGATGACAAACTTTATATAACGCCAGCCTGCGATGTGGAGTTGACGCCCGGTCCTCGGACTGCTAGTTTGCTGCTGGGAAATGATGCGACGCTGACAGTGACAAATCTTGTCGCCGTCGATTTCGCAGGCACGTGGGGCGGAGAGGCTGTGAGTTGGCGCGAAGCGTCCCGCACGCCAACGAGCCTCCCGGCCTCAACAGCATCAAATGGTCGCTACTATCTCCCAGTCGAATCGAACCAGCGAGGTCGTTACGTCTTTGAAGCTGTTTCCAGCAGCGACTCTTTAACCGTTGTTGGCACCGAGCTCGTCTTTGTAGATGCAGCTTCGCCAAATGCAAGTGTCGGTGAAGCATTGGCGGTGTCCTACCCTACGGATTGGATTGAAATCACAGGCAATGCATCCTCGGCCCGCTTTGGATCTAGCATTACGAGCTACGCTTGGACGCTGAAATCCAAGCCAGCGAGCGCTTCAGCAAGCGCAGGACAAATTCGGTACCCGACCGCAAAAACCACCACGGTGAGCAATTTGAATGTTCCCGGGACCTTTCAGTATCAGCTCCGCGTCACAGATAGCCTCGGGCTCACGTCGTGCGCGCTCAAATCCGTCAATGTTCTGTTTGCCCCGTCCATTGATCAGCCTCTGCAGGACCAGGATATTGTTCCCGGAAACGATCTCGTGCTCAACTGTACAGCATCAGGTTCCACTCCGCTTTCGTACATGTGGAACTTCAAAGATGTCACACTTGATGTTCCTTCGACCACGTCGGTTCTCGTCCTTCCTGAGGTCACCGAAACTGACCAAGGAAACTATAGCTGCTCTGTGACCAACGAGGTTTCGACAATTCAAAGCAACAGTGTCTGGGTCAACGTGTATAATCCTGTAGAGATTGTATCGAGTCCTTCGCCAACCGTCGCGGCTCCCGGCGGCTCGGCAACACTCTCATGTGCTGCAACAGCGACTTTTCCCGTCAATGTTACATGGCAACGCCGCGACTTTGGCGATACGACGTGGTCAACATATTCAACTCAGCGTGGCATCAGTGGAACAGAGGACGTTGCTTCGAGCTTTACGCTGACGCTAACGCAAACAAGCGAAGATGATGAGGGCGAGTACCGCTGCGTTGTGGCCAACATCGTTGGAAATGCTTCCTCCGCGTCCGCGATGCTTGATATTCTGGATCTGCCGAGTAATGTGAGCCTCACGGTGGAACCTGAACGCGTGCTTGTGGATGGCATCGACGAGGACGGGAGGGGCAGCTTTAGACTCTCTTGCTCAGCATTGGGACAAAATTTGTCGTTTGCCTTCGCTCGCAGTGGCGCCATCATTGCTAATCAGGTTGACTCGCTCTATGTCAGTAATGTTACAGCAGCCAAAGACGCAGGTGAGTACACCTGCGTCGTGACGAACGGCGCGGGATCCGTGTCGAGTGAAGGGCTTGAAATTGTCGTGAACACGCCTCCAATCATTGTGGAGCAACCAACCTCGCTTGTGGTACAGCCAGGCGACAACGTAACGCTTGACGTGCAAGCAACTGGAGCGCGTCCACTAGAGTATTTGTGGAAAAAAGATGGTCAGTTCATTCGTGAGGAGCGTTCTGCGCTCCGCAATTTGACATTCACGTCTGTTGCGGAATCGGATCAAGGCTCGTACTCCGTTGTCGTCTACAACCATTTAGGTCACGCAGAGTCTGTGAGCGTCACACTCAATGTAGACGATCCACCGCAGATTGTCTCACCACTGGAAGAAACAACTGTTCGTGTTGACCCCGGGGAGACAGCACAGCTACGATGCGTAGCGAATGGAACGGGTACGCTATCATTCATGTGGTATGAGGTGCTCAATGCCACCGCGAACACCTTGACACGAGTTGTTCGGGGCCGTGAGACATCTGGAGCAAACTGGACTGAGCTTGCTCTCCATTCCGTGACTAACGACGATGATCGTGCGTATCATTGCTTGGCCACGAGCGATCTGGGTGAAGCCTTATCGCCCGCCATTGTTCTTGACGTAAATGATCCCCCGAGCATCACTCTTAACCCTCTCGACACCTTTGCCGAGCCCGGAGCTACTGTCATCCTTCAGGTCGAGGCCTCCGGCGCAGAGCCCATTTCCTTCCAATGGCGCAAAGATGGCGCGCCCATCTCGGATGCGACAGCGCGTATCATTATCCTGCGCAACGTCAGTGCCGCAGACGAAGGCAGCTATGACTGTCGGGCGACCAATCATCTGAGTCCCGTCACCGGAGCGCTCAGCGAGGTCGGCGAACTGCGACTCGCCCGAGCGCCCGAAATCGTCACAGCCCCGCAGCAAGAAACCTATGTGGATCCTTCTTCGACGGCGACGCTGAGTTGCGCCTTTTCGGGCGCGCCTCCCATGACTTACACATGGCTGTACCGCAGCGCGGGCGCTGCTGATCTCATTTTGCAGCAAAATGAGACTGACGAGGCATATGTTGAGAGCGTTTTCACAATTCCTTCTGCCGTGGAAAGTGATCAAGGAACATACGTGCTCCTCGCGGAGAATAGGCTTGGCAATGTGACGAGTTCCGCAGCGGAACTCTACGTCAACGACCCCCCCGTGATTACCTCGGAGAGGGTCAGTAAACTTGTGGACCCTGGAGCAAATGTTTCATTCACCTGCGCAGTGACAGCGGACCCAGCTGTGGAGAGTGTAACCTGGAAGCGCCGGCCCGCCTCCGGCTCAAGCGGGGACGTTGTCCTCAGCGGCCAGACTTCGCTCACAATTGAGATCGCTGCGGCGCAACAAGAGAATGAAGGCCGATACGTTTGTCTTGCGGTCAATTCTGCCGGGTCAGCGGAAAAGGTTGTCGGTATTCTCGACGTCCGCGATCCTCCAACAATTGTGCGCATGGAGCCCGTTGCTGAGGGAGGGATTCTCACGGTCGATCCTCTGCAGTCAGTAACGCTCTCTGCGGTTGCCACAGGGCTGGAGCCACTCTCATACAACTGGACATTGAATGGCGAAGTTGCTCAAATGGGCACGAGCAGCAACTTTACATTCGTTCCAAGTGAGGCAGGTTACGTATACGTGCGCGTGACAAATCAGCTTGGCTTTGACGTATCGACGCCTATCCAAATTGCCATTAATGCCCCAGCTCAAGTTGACTCTGTCACCATAAGTCCCGCGAATGGACGCATCATTCCGGGCGGTTCCGCAGAGCTTTTGTGCCGCGGCTCCGGCTCCACTCCGCTCTCCTTTTCTTGGCTGAAAGACGGAGATCTCGTTGAGAGTACGGTGGATCCAGTGGGTGCTGACGCGACCGTAAACGCTTCGGATGTTCCTCGATTTGTCATCCGTGAGAGCGACGACTACTCGTCGCTGTTACAGGTTCTCGATGCCGATGTTGCGACGCATTCCGGCTCTTATTCGTGTCGGGTGCGTAACTCTGCACTTCCAGCTGGAACAATCTCTTCACCGCTTGACCTTGAGGTGGTAGTTGCCCCGTCGCTAAGGGCCACCAAGCCCGAAGATATCACCCGTCTCCCCGGAACCAACAGCACTTTTCAGTGTGAGACTGTTGCTGGAACTGGGCCCTTTGAGATCCGCTGGTTTTATACCGAGACGCTTGGTGTTGCGGCTGAGGAAATTGCAATGTGGAACAGCTCGCTGTTTGAGGATGCAATCGGTACATATCAGCCGAATGCCAGCGCTGATGAGCTCATTCTCGTCATTCGAAACGCCAGCGACGATGACGAAGGCTTGTACTCGTGCGAGGTGTGCAATGAGGGTGGTTGCGCGCAGTCTCGCTGGGCTAATCTGGGTGTATCGGATACGCCTCGCATCGTCGAACAGATCCCGAGTGGCGAGAACGCCTCGATTGTAGCGAATCCAGGTGAAATGGTGACTCTCAGCGTGGAAGCATCTGGCTTGGAGCCGCTGGGGTTTCAGTGGTACAAGTATGATAGCATTACCGACGCTATGGTGCTCGTAGAAGTGGACGGTGATGCATACCATTTGGAGCCAGAGTCGTGTAGCGAAGCAGGTGTGCCTTGCAAGCTTGTCATGGATGAAGTTTCGAATGATCAAGCTGGCTCGTATCATTGCGTAGTCTCAAACTCGCTAGGCTTGACAAGCTCAGTACTGGTGAGTCTATCCGTCACGGTGAGACCATCGCTCGCTGATGAAACGACGTGGCCTACGAGCCTCGTGACGGCGTGCCCTGGGAACGAATTTGAGCAAGAGGTCGAGCTGGTGGGCACGCGTCCAATGCTCATTGCATGGTATTTCAGTGCAACCTTTGCGGGAACAACTTCGATTTTTACCACCGAACCTGTGTGGCAGACGACAGAGGCAGTCTTTCGCATTTCTGATCCAGAGTACAGCAACGAGGGCTACTACGCATTCATCGCAACAAATGTTGCCGGAACCTTACGGTCAGAGATTGCTAGACTCGAGGTGAACGAAGGACCCTCTGCGGCCGCAGATGCCACGGGCGCATCGCCTCGACACCCTGTGACGTTACCACAGACCTTTACGAGGCTATATGGAACTGCTTCGAAGAACGCTGTCTCGTATTCGTGGGAGTTGCTTTCGAGCCCAGATCTTGGATCGGGTAGAGTGCAGCTTCTCACACCTCTTGCTGCAAGCACGGACGTTCTTGGTCTCACTGCCCCTGGAGCGTATGTTTTCCAACTGACTGTAGTTGGCTCAAATGGATGCTACAGCACAGACACTGTGTCCGTGACAGTCAACACTGCGCCGATTCCAGTTGTCTTTGATGCAACAATCAGCCTTGGAAACTCTCCTGCAGAGCTTGATGCGAGCAACTCATATGATGCAGACGCGGGAGGCTCGATCATTTCCTTTGATTGGAATGTGGCGGCGCTCGATGGATCTGTGGAGCTTGCCAAGGATGTGGCTCTCACGGGAAATGATACGGCAATTGTTTCTCTAAGCTATCCTGCAGTAGGACTCTACGAGCTCGTGCTCACGGTGACAGACAATGACGGCGCAACAAGCTCGCAACGCGTGACGCTGAACGTGCTCGATATCAAGTTCCTCAGTCCCTCCCCGCCATTTGCGGCGCCGTTCATTCTTGGGAGCTGTTTCGAACATCTCATTGTGGTCGACATCGAGGGCACCCTTCCCGATGGAGAAGATACGACGTTCCGTCTTGCGTTCACCACATCGAATGAAACGACCACTGCTGAAAGCCCGACGCTTGTAAGCTCTCAGCTTCGGAGCCTTGAAGGGGCCTCGATGACATCTGCAGGGGCGCAAGTGGTGTACATGTGGTCAGTAGGCCATCGCGTTATGGCTGGCACTGGCTACCTTGAGGTTGTCGTTGGCACGAATGCTCGCACGCGGACGTCAAGCGACATGTTCGAAGTCATTCTTCCCTATCGATTCGCGATCACAGATGAAGGTGACTGCGATTGCGCTGCGACGCCGTCCCGATCCCAAACAATTCGGTGCATCGGTTTTGGTCACGACAGCTCTGCCAGCGGGGAGAGCTGTGCTTGGTATGAGGTCGAGCATGATGATGCCTTGTGCGAGAGGTACGCGCCAATGCCCGCTAGAAACGTTTCGTGTTCAGCGGCGGACCTCGACGCCTGCTCAGTCTCGACGGCACACTGGCAAACTGGAGCATGGACGCAAAGCCCGGGGCTCGACAAAAGTACTTTTTGCTCCGCGAAGCCGTGCGAAACTGTGCGCTCGAGAGCTGTACAGTGCGTGGACGAATCAGGTGAAGAGACGAGTGACAGCGCATGTAGCGGCATTGCGCCTCTCGCATCGGAGACATGCATTGCTGAAGAGGATTCCTGCTTTGTTGGTGAGCTCCGCCGCCTTGGAGGTCAGAGCATCGATGCTGAAGCAGACGACGAGACGTGCGTGGCCGTAATATACCGCGAAACTCCCACCCTCTGCTTTGACACTGCTTCCGGGTATCTGCTGAGCGAGGATGACTGCGCGAGCTCGTCGCTTCCGAGCGTAGACGAATCACTCGCCTGCTCCAGCATATGGTTTGCGGACGCCTGGTCTTGTGACCGCGCAACAAACCTTGCGTGGCGCGACGTGACATGCGTCGATTCGGTTACGTTCGCATCTTCTGAAAGTTGCGATGCGGACTTGCGGCCTCCATCGGGCGCAGCATGCGTTGGCACGAATCGGATCCTCGAGGATGATGAGCAGCTCATTTCCAATGACGGGTGGTTCCGATGGAGACTTGGTACATGGGGAGAATGCTTTCTCGTATCTGGAAGTTTCGGCCCAAGCACCTGCCCAATGACGCAGCGGTCGCGTGAGGTGTTTTGTGTCAATCGTCAAGGCGAGATAACAAGCGAAACGAGGTGCGCAGGTATTGAAAAGCCGCGATCAATCGAGACGTGCAAGAGTGAGTGCTTGACGTCTTGCGAGGCAACGTGCGGAGTACATGGGCGCTGCGAAGATGGCTTAACTTTGTCGTGCACTTGTGACCATGGATGGGCAGGGGACACATGCAGCATCTCGGGCGAGGAGGCCGAGAACTGTAACGGGGAAAACCAGGTTTTGACCAAGGACAGTGAATGCTGTGACCTTAGTGTTGCGACGCTGAGCAACGCTGGAGAGTGCTGCGCAAGTGGTGTGGTGGATCGCAAAGGTGCGTGCTGCGCAAGTGGAGAGCTCGACATTTGCGGAGAGTGCGATGGAACGGGAAGGTCTATCGATCTGCAAGGAGAGTGCTGCGACAGCGTACTGGACGCCGAAGGTTCCTGCTGCTCGAGCGGCTTGCTCGACCGCTGCGGTGTCTGCGACGGCACAGGGCACTCGTGCGTTGCGCGGGCAACCCTTGAGGGCTCGCTCGGCCTCGCTGACGACGATAATGTCACATTTTGGAGCGATGCACAGAGACACCTGATTGCATCACAAGTCCTTGCAAATGTCTTGAACGCAAGTCTGCCTGCGGCGTCTTCTTGGACTCTTCTCGGACTACAAGTGATCCAGACGCAGGAACGCCGCGTGCTGGGTACTAGCGATACCATCGAAGACAACTCGCTCGAGGTTGTTGCCAACGTGGAAATGTACGCCTCATCAGAACTTCAATGGCCCACCATTGACAACGCGAGCTCTTGGTCAGAATTGAGTGCGAGTGCATTCAATGTAAGCGGGGCAAATGTGGTTGCAGCTGGCGTCTGCGGGAATGGAATTTGCGAGATTGGCGAGCGCTGTACGCGTCCTGGATGCTGTCCCTCGGACTGTGTTGCACCAGATGCGTTGGTGCGGTGTCCGTCAGATTGCTCTTCTCATGGACGCTGCCTAACTGATCGTGGAAAATGCGATTGTTACCCTGGTTATGGAGGAGAGGACTGCAGCTCGTGCACGGGATCTTCGCGACTTAGTGCACAGGGGCAGTGCATTCCATTATTATGGGTACCTGTCGCGGCGTCTGATGCGATGAGCGCTGGGGGAAATGATGACGATACGAATGCAACCATTGTGACCGTGGTTCGCAAGGTGCAAGTCTTTTGGCCAGGTTTCTTGCTGGGCTTGTTCTTATTGTGTGCATCTCTGGCATGCGTTGGCGCGTGGGCCCGGCGTCGCGACCGCAGGCTTCGCAAGGAGGCAGAGTTGCGGCGAAGGCGAAGACAAGTATTTGCGGATCCGACAGATGATGACGATGACGAGTTTTTGAGCGAAAAGGAGATCAAGCCGACACTGCGACCCCGTGAGAGTCCTGAAGCAAGAAGCCTTGGCAGAGGGCGTCCCCGCGGATGGCTCTGGAAACGGTCTCGCAATGGTTTCGATGGCCAGCAAGTTTGGCAACAGTGGTACGCTTCGAAACACGACAGCGAGCTCTATTATTACGACTGCGATCTTGGCGAGGCATGGTCCGAGGCTGGCGGATCGGGCCCCATCGAAAGGGGCAGACTCAGTCTCGATCGCGTCGAGGCGGTCATGGTGAAAGGCAAAAAGTCCACAAAGTATGGCGGATGGCGTTTCGACCTCGTCTTGCGCGCTTTCTCCAGTGTAAAGCGCGCCGACGAAGGAGAAAATGGCCACAGCTGTGATGTCTCAGATGACGAAGACGACGATGGTGAGAACAGCTCGCTAGCGCGGGAGACGGTGGACGTTTTGGACTTCCCGCAGGTGAAGTCTCGGGACATGAAGGAGTCTGCAGCAAAAGCTGACGCACGCATTCGTATTGAATTTATGTGCGAGTCGCGGCACGATGCACACATGTGGGCCGAGGCCATTGCCAAGACCTCTGGCGCAAGACTTCGCATTGGTCGCGGTGGTGGTCTCGGGTCCGGTCTCAAGCCAACAAATGAGGAGCGCGTGAAGATCGATCTTTCAAGCGTGGCTTCGTCGTCGATCGCTTCTGCGCAGTCTGGACCTTCCGTGACCGATCCGGCCTCGCCTTGCTCGAGTCGCTCCAATGTTAGCGGAGCCTCCGTCGCGACCAGCGTTCCCGGAATGATACAAGAAGCGGGGGAGACCTTCACTGCAGCGGGCTCGAGCGATGACAAGTCTCATGTCTCGCCGTATCCTTCCTTGGTGACGTCGTCACAATCAGGCTCGCTCTCTCCGGGAACGTCGTCGAGATCGTCGGGAACCTCGGTATCAGGTATAGAAGGTCTGATGGTTGGCAGCTTTTCCGGCGCTGTTGGTGATCGGGTGGCCTGCGAGGGCTGGATACGCCTTGAGAAGGAGAAGCGAAGCGTATATGGTGTCCTGTTTCCACAACGTGACGAGCTTGCAGTTTTTGGGCGGATGATGCCGGCCCAGGATGGTGCACATCATTATGCGGATAAGCTCCATTCGGTCTCGCTAGCGCATGTCGTTTCTGTGAATGAAATGGGGCTTTCGAATTCGATTGAGCTCATCTTCTGGGACGGGAAGCGGTTTTCCTTTGTTGCCTCTTCACAGGCGAAGGACATGTGGCGATCGTCCTTGCGAAGACACATGAAGTTTGTGCATGGGGTCAATGCTGAGGCGACGAAGCCGCCTGGGGCTGAAAGGCCTCCACGAATCACAGAGGAGAGCCGCCCCGAAAGCGAGGACGCCGCGGAGAGTCCACACACGCCTGCGCCGAAGGATCTTTATGCTGTCAATGAGCCCCTTTCATCACTCCGCGTGCGACGAAGCTCATCCGTGAGCGCCGGGAGGGCGAGCACAACCGCACATGTGTCTGGAGGTCGCGAGGACGTCGAGGTTGCGACTTCAAGAATTAGCGTCAAGAAGAATCCAAGGGACGGCACTCCGCCCTTGCGTCCTGCGCCGACCACCGCGGTGCGGACCAGAGGTGGTAAACTCGACCTCGGACGTCACACTCGCGACATCGAGAACAAGAACAACAGGAGTAACAAGAACCATCTCACCACCACCAACAACAATAGCCGCGGCGGTGGCGGCCGCGACACCGCCCATAACGACGACGTTGGCGACGACGAAGCGACCGCCGCGCTCATCGACATGCAGGTTGTATAGACATAAGTAGTAGCCAATAAACCGAGATGACCAAAGCCCGCGCGAACGATGCCTGCCTGCTCCTCTGCGTGCCAGATCTTGCCGACAGGCAGGCGGACGATTTGCAAAGCGACCACGGCATGCAGGTGCAGCCAGTACACATGCCGATGGGAAGCTCAGGCCCGCCTCTGGGCTTCATTGTCGAGGGAGGGAAAGAAAGCAGCCAGCTGCAGACCGCGATCAGGTACGCTCCCTCCGCCACGCGCGGGCCTCGCTCGCGGGGCGCGCGTCTGCGCAGACAGACGGGAGCTCGCCCTCGCCCTCGGTCTCGCCCTCGGTCCCGGTCCCGCTCGCTCGGGGGCGCCAGGGGGGAGGCGGGCGGGCGTGGGAGAGAACCGTCGTCTATCCGTGTATCTTTTTGGGGAGTTTGGGCAGGTGGGCGAGACTGACAAGAACGAAACGACGCGGTACGAGGAGCGCAGGAGCAGCAGCAGCAGCGGCAGCGACGAGGAGAAGCGCAAGAGGGAGAGCAAGGACAGCGGAGAAAGAGAAAGGGTTCTGCAAAGATGGGCGTCTTTAGCGATGCGCTCGCGCGGACCAAGGCGGTCGATGTGCCGCACGTGAACGGGAAGCTCTTGCAGATCGCGCTGGGAATCCTCAACTGCGTCTTCTTTGGCGTGGGCGTGATCATTGCTGGCTTTCTCACAGATTCGGTGCCTGACATGCTCATTGGCGTGCTGCAGCTTGTCATTCCTTTCGTGGGCTGGGTCTGGGCCGTACGTGACATTCGGGGAAAAAGGAGGTGGGACGAGAGCGAAAAAAGGGTATCGACTAACAAAAATGGACATCTTGCACATCGACCGAGCGCAGGTGGGCTGGGGTGTCGTGATGGTGCTCAACGCTGCGTGAGCAGCAGACAGGGCAAATATTTGTTGACATTGAGCTGCCTTTAAACAAATCTAGTATACCTTTCTTATACCATTTTCGCTTGGCTTGAAAAAGCTCATCTTGAGTATTTTCACTCAAGTTGCGTGCGCTGTGGCCAAGAGATTGGTACGCATGCCGGCGTCCTTGGCGGCAGCAGTAGCGGAAAGGCTAGGTTGAAGGTTGCTCTCGTCGTCTTTGGACTCTTCCTGGATCACGCCGGCTTGCAATTGCGCCGCGGCCTCGATGCTTTGCATTTCCTTGGGGTCGACGACAACGTATGTGGAGAATCGTGTCTTGAACACCTCGCCAGTCTCTGGATGTGTGACGACGCGAAGGTCCTCAAAGGCAACATGAATGTTGCGTTCCGACTCGCTCTGTACAACAGATTCGACGCGTTCTCGTTGGGAGAGCACAGTACGAACATTGTTGCTGTCATCGTAGCTGCGCATCGTCTCTGGGGCCTGGTATGACTTTGCACGCGATCTCTGCGAGTCTGTCTCGAGGCTGCTCCTGCGACTAGGAAAATGTACCGCGTCGATCGTGTTGAGGCGAGGTCTCATCTGCACGAACGACGACCCTTCTTCATCCGAGGAGTCGCCTTCGAGCGGAAGGTCGCCCCAGCCCATGCTTTCAGATTTCGTGTCGACGGGAAGGGGCGCAGGAACCAGGCTAGGCGACTGCGGCGTCTCTGCTAGCTTTCTTCCCGGCGAGTACATGGTCTCCGTTGAGCTGGGCTGAGGTGGGCTGAGCTGAGGTCTCGAGCTGCGCGCGCGAAGTCTCGGCGTGATGCTCAGGAGGAAGGGCCTCAGGTCAAGTGGATAGAGTTTGCTTCATCGATTCATCGAGTCGAGGCCATCATCTTGCTATCGACATCTCGCGCGAGCGTGCCTCTATCCTTTTCTCATAGCTCAAAGCTTATATTCCTTCTAGGCATTGGAGAAAATGGACTGCAAAATGTATTCATGATCCCAAAGAAATGGATCCGGCGCGCGCGCACACCCCCCTTTGCTGCGGCGCTCGTGAGAACATTGGCCAAAATATTTATTATACATTCGTCCGCTACCGCGAGAGCTCGAAGGTCTTGTTGCGAGCAAGGGTGCTTGCACGAAAGGCGAAGGACTACGTTAGACTCTCGGGCTCAGGCCCCGGCTCGCTCGGTTTGGCGCGATCGCTGCATCTTTTTGTTGAAAAATAAAACACGTACTCCAGGAAATACAGAGAACGGAGTGGAACGCTTCTATACATTTACTAGTAGTAAAGCGGCACGAACTAGTAGAGGGGGCCTAGGTCCTTGCTAGGCTTTTGTCTTGTATTTGGTTTGACGTTTCTCTTGCAAGAAACAGAGGAGAGAAAGGACTATACTGTCAATGCGAAGAAGATCAAAAGCAGGCTTTATAGCGCCGATCAAAGTAATGACGACAGGAAAAAGCCTGATGCACGTAGAATCAGATTTTGGCATCTCCTCCGACCTGAAACACGAGCAAACGAGATCATTTGTTTCACAAAATCATTTCGCAATCAAGTGTCCAGACACTTTGGAACTAACGTCAAATCAAGACAGGTTATGCATATCTCGAATCCAGTCTGCCCATATATGCTCAAGTAACGCTTGGAGGAAGCAACTCTCAGATGCGTACGAGACCATCCTCATCTCCCTCTCGAGAAAGAGACGGATCATCGCGGTTTGCACTTTCAGGATCGGTGCCGTTGTGACGCGATTCAAATCTTGCCTGCCAGCGATGTTGCGCCGCAACAAGGACATGATCGAATCCATGGTGAAAAAAAGATACAATGACCCCCGCGAGAAACCCCCAGCCCGTTTTGAGCGTGAGCGTTACGACGGCAGTGGCCAGCAAAATTGTCCGTTCGTCCTGTATGCTGATCCGTGCGCTGTCCTCGGCACGAGGCGGCAGGTCCAGTCCGGCCTGGCTTAGCGTGAGGCCGGCAAACATGAGAAGAACGCCAAGCAATGACGTGGGAAAAAAGGCGAGCAGGGTCTCAGCGCTGTGGTCGAGTAAGATGGCGAGCAGCATCTTGATCAGTCCAAGAACGATGATGGCAGCCCCGGTTCGGGCACCAAAGCTATGCTGCGCAGCAAGGCCGCCCGCGCCGTGGCACATGGGCATAGCACCAAACCATAGCCCACTGAGATTCATAAGTCCAACGCTCGAGGCCACGGATCGCAAGGAAATGCGCTTTTCGGGTTCCCCAGGAAAGAGCTTGTTGTTGTTGAGGTCGCAAACTGACACGATGCTGTTCAACGTGGTTAGGGGAAGCTGTGCGAGACCAGCCTTGAGAAAACCATTCCATACGTCGGTCCACGTGAGGGCATTGACGGCAATAAGAGGCGGAAAGCCCGGGGCGAAGTCAATGTGGGTCGATGGAGAGTCAGAGCGCTGGGCCTGAATACCAGCAATAATTAAGCCAACAACGGTGATGATAAGCGCTGTAGGGGCACGATTGGACGCGTGCCAGGCGTGTGTTGCGAGAACACCGAGCGCGGCGGCCACGGCGAGCAAGACGCAGTCGACCTCGGATGCTGTGGTGAGCTTTGAGATCATCGTAAGTCCACTTTTAGTCATGGACAGTCCGAGGCCAAGCTGGAGGCCGCGTACCACAGGCCGAGGCACGAACCAGTTGACAAAGTCGATGAGCCCCGTAGCGCCCAGGATGCAGACGAGCACGCCTACAGAAATGCCGGCACCGATGGTTTCTTCGGGTGTGAGTCCCGGATCAGCAGTGTTGCCAGAGGCAACTACCACCGCAGCAATGGTCTTCATGGGCTGCACAGGCATTGGCGAGTTCCACAGCAAGCCTGTGATCGCATTGTAGAAACCAGCCCAAAAGAGCGCTGGTGCGAACGAGATTGCCTGAAAGGCCGCCATGCTCAGAAGGAGAGGCAAGAAGGTACCCAGATCACCTAGAGAGCCCGAGACCTCTTGAAGATTGACATCGCGCAAGCGCTGCTGCAGAACTGACGTGGACCGGGTCCAAGCTCTGCGCGCCAGGTCCTTTGGGTTCGTCATGTTTGTTTCCCCGTGCGTCGACGTCGACGCCTCCTTCTCACCTCCGGTCTCGCAGCGCGCAGGGCGCGCCTCTCGACCAGCCCTCCGCGCGCGCGATCGATAAACACGCCGGCGGCGTCCGTCCGCGGTCGGCACCTCGCAACGCTGCACGGCGCTGCGCTGTTTGTTCTGCGCTACGTCGCGCCAGCGCGCTGCTTGCTTTTGTGGTATGCGTATGGTGTTGGAGTATACTATACTCAGTCTTTGCAGTGCGAGCAGCAGCCAACACAAAGCAGGCCCACGTGCCCCGCGTCGCGCTGAAAGGCCCGCGGCGCGGCACAAGGCGGCCCCGTTCCCCTCTTTGGCGTCGCGGCAGCGTCTGCGCGCCGCGTTGCGCTCGTGGTCGTCGTCGCTCTGGCCTACTGTACCAGCGTGGCCGTGGCGGACTCGCTCGCCGTTGCGAGCCCTGCAAGGAGGAGTCGCGCAGGACCATGCGGCATTCCTGCTCGACTTGTTTCCGTCTCGCGTCTCTTTCTTGCGTTGCGCGCGTCTTCTCTCGTACGAAGACCCACTCGGCCGCGCGGTCTGCGCGCAGGTTTCTGCGCGACGCGCCTGGTCCTGGCGCAGGTTCTCCGCGCGAGGTCCGGCTTGGTTCGAGGGGAAGACTGCAGGGCGAGATGTGATGACATGGACGCGATGAGATGTGACGACATGGACGAGATGAGATGAGATGATGAGATGAGATGAGATGAGATGAGATGACTCGAGGCAGATAGATCTCCAACAGAGGCCGCGCGCGCCCGGCAGCGGAGCGCGCGAGCGGGCGGGCGGTGCATGTCGGCGGCGGAGGCGGCGTGCGTGGCCGCGAGCGCCGCGCTGGTCCTGGCGGTGGCGGCGGCAGCGGCGGCGGCGGCGGCGGCCTCCGCGCGGACGAGGCGCCTGCGCGAGGCCTTGCGCGCGGCGGACGCGGCGGACTCGCGCGGCGACTCGCGCGGCGACGCGAAGCCCGCCGCCGGGACGCGTGGCCGCGGCGGCAACGGCGGCAGCGACGGCGGCATCCTCGCAGGCGAGGCGCACTACGCTGTCAGAGCGCTCAAGCGCGTGCGACGGTCGTGGGAAACGTGCCGTGCGAGGAGACTCTCCGGGGGCGACAAGCTCGGGACGCATGCCGTCGGCCTTGCCGGAGGCCCCTCGGATGACAGCAACAGGTGGGCCATGGCGCTTGCTGCCTCGAGCAGCCTCGCAAGCGCAGTTCGCGAAGATCTCTTGGGCGAAGTGGCAGCCGTCGTGACTGCATTTCTGGTAAGTACGATCACTCACTGTCAATCAATGATTTCGCGAGCGTGCTGCCCGAATCTTTGCATTTCTCGTACGTACGTGAATTATTTCCGCTGACGCTCATTAAAAATCATGTGCGACACGTGAACGGTATTGCCGTGACAGTCGCCGCACCCGGCGGACACGTGGAAGCACCTCGGACCAGTTTCGCGGGGTACGCGTATCAAACTTGTGCTGGACCTCGACGAAACACTCGTGCACACCTTTGTCGGCGCGACCCCGCTCCTTATGCGTATTGGCGGCGTGGAGTGTGCGCCCCTTACTGTCATTCTTTCGAATCAGTTCGTGCACATTAACGTCGCATTGCGACCACATTTGCGCGACTTCCTTCGGCTCGCTTCACAGTGGTTCGATCTCGCCGTTTTTACAGCAGGAGACCGTAGCTACGCGGATCCAATCATTGACTTTTTGGACGACGGCAACGGCATTCTCAAGGAGCGTTACTACCGTCAGCACTGTCAGACCGTCGGAGGCTACCATTTAAAGGATTTGCGCGTTGTAAGCAGTGACTTGAGTCGTATTGCCATTATCGACGACAACGAGGCTGGCGCGCTGCTCAATCCCAACAACTGCATTGGAATCAAGAGCTGGCAATTCAATCCATTGGACCGGGCGCTGCTCGACTTGCTTCCCGGTCTCGCAGTGCTAAGCCGTGCGCCGACCACGGTCGCGGCAGTGCTCTCGTATGAATCGCCCTGAAATTTTGATTGCTGCTACTCGATCACTACGCCCTACTCATCTGTGTTTATAAAATAAAGAGAAAGGTTCATGATGACAACTCTGTTTTCAAAGGAACGCGAACGCGAGAGTATAAATTATTAGTCCAGTCTCAACTCGTTTTGGACTCTGACTGACTGCTGACTGACTGACTGACTGACTGACACACTTGACTAACTGACAGAGAGAGCGAGGGATCAGTGATTTCGATTGTGTGCTCGAGCTTTTGCAAAGGGCCTTGCTTCCAAAAAATCAAGACGAGACGAGAGAGAAACAAGTACATCTGTCAAACGAGCGCAAGAGGCCCGGTCATCGTGTTTTCAAAAAAGCCTAGAAGCAATTTGACTATTTTCTCTACGTTCGAGCCTCGCAGGGCAGGGCAGACCTATTCGCAAGTGCGCTCTTCTGTGACGGACCATAAAAAGATACTCTTTTCACATGTAAAAAAAAAAGGGGGTGTGTGTGGCTAGCTACTTACAACGCTTGTGTGCGACTCGATGCGCGCAACGAGATCAAGGTTTCATCGCTCGGAGGCGACCTCGGTTGCGCTCTTGTCCGAGTCGCCGTTGACCTCAACATCGTCAACCTCGTCTTCCTTTGTCAGTGCGGCACTTTCTTCCGTTGCCGTGGTTGTTGCGGGAAGCGACTCTTGAAGAATATTTGCAGGGTTGTCGCAAAGCATGGCAACGAGCGTGGCCTGTTCCAGATAATCATAGGCGGTCAAGGGATCAACTGGATACTTGTCGTTGGAACGTCTTCCCGTAAGACCGCCGAGCGGGGCCGGGTAATCGGAGCCAAAGACGACTGAATCAGAAGACATGGTCTTGAAGAGGAACTCGGTTGCATCCCGGCTATGCACAATTGAGTCCACGGCGAAGCGGCCGGGCTCCAACATGCATGCCATTCGCGCAGCAGCGTCGAGAAGAACATCGCTGCTCGAGCATGAGAGCTCTTGCTCAATTTGGCCACGCACGTACGGAAACGTTCCGCCTCCGTTCGCGAAACAGACCTTGAGCTTGGGGAAATTCTCCAAAAGACCACCCGTCAAAAAGCACGTTACCGAGTGGCAAAGCTCGGCAGGCATTGCCACGATACGCGGAACGAGCAAGTCGTCGGCCGCGCGCTTGGTGTCGAGATTGTTGGGGTGAATAAAGACAACGGCGCCGAGGTCCTCGGCGGCTTCCCAAAACGGAATAAGCTCCTGCGCATCGAGGTTCCACTCGTTGACGTAGGTGCCGACAATTGCGCCGGCAAAGCCAAGCTCCTTTACGCAGCGCGTGAGTTCTGTGATTGCCAGATCAGGCGCCTGCAGAGGAACTGTGCACAGGCCCACAAAGCGATTGGGGTGTTTGGCGATTTGCTTGGCCATGTCGTTATTAAGGATGCGAGCGAGATCTGCCGTATCCTCTGGCTTGGCCCAGTACGAGAACATTTCCGGGATTGTGCTCAGGACCTGGACGTCGATTCCTGCGGCGTCCATATCTACAAGGCGCGCGTCGACGTCCCAGCAGTTGGGGCCGAGCTCCAGATAGGGTTCCGAATCTTTTAGCAGACGGGCGTTGCCGGCCGTCTCCACCTCTGCCGGGTCGTGGTCAATATTGAAGAAGCCGCCGTACCCGTAGCGCCGGGAAGGGTCGGGCCACGTTCTGGGCACGATGTGCGTGTGAAAGTCGATGCGCGTCTTGCCGCTCTCCTTGATCCCCTTGGACGCGTCCGCCGCGCTGCTGCTGCTGCTGCTGCTGCTGCTGCTGCCGCGCTGGCCCGCGAGGCTGGCTTGCGCGCCGGCGTCCGTCATGGCGCTCTCTCTTCTTTCCCTCTTCTGCGGAGGACCGCGGCGAGGGACGAGACGAGACGCGCTCCGTGCGGCGGCAGCGGCCGCGCGCTGGCCGGCTGGCTGCTCTCGAGCTCGCTCGCGCCCTCGCGCCCGCGTGCTCGCCCGCGCGCGCAGACGAAGGACGGGCGCCGCCGCGCGTCGCTCGCTCGCTCGCTCGCCGGGCTCGGCTCGGCTCGATCGGCCGCGCGCGCCTTCGCGCTTCTCCTCCTTGTGCGTCTGGCTCCGGCGCGCCTGCTCTCCGCGGGCCCGAGCGCACGAGGCAGGAAGGCTCTCTCTCGCCTCCGCAAGCTCCGCCCGAGCTGGCCGTCGCTCGCGGCGCCTCCCTCGATCCCGCTCTGCTTGCTCCGCTGCTCTGCCGCGCTCTTCCCGTCTGCACCGCGCGGGGCAGGGCGGCCTCGCGCTGCTGCTGCTTTGCGGCTTTGGCTGCGCGTTTCTTCGCCTGCCTGCCTTGCGCGGCGTTGCCTTGCTGCTGCTGCTTCTCGCCAAGCCGCTCTGCTCCGCTCTGCTCCGCTGTGCTCTGCCGCTGCAGCACTCGCTGCCTCCCTCTGCAGGTGGCGGCTGCTGGCTGCCCCTGTCTGCGTCGGAGACGGGGCGTGTGCATTCCGCACTTGCGCCCGCAGAAGCGCCACTTGCGCCGCCGCGACGCGCACTTCGGGCCGCTCTTTACGCCACTGCCGGGCGCCGCCACTGGGCGCGCGTAACCACCACCGCCAGACAGACAGACAGACAGACAGACAGACAGACACACACAGACAGACACACACAGACAGTCAGTCAGGCAAGCTGGCTAGACGCAGAGGTAGTAGGCCTATTCATTCATGCACTGGCTAATTGTAATTGATTCGCTCGCGGTTAGAGTGCATTCGGCTCTTGATTCTCTCGTCGTTCGGCAGGAGATCGTCGGGCGTCGATGTGCAGCGGCCTCGCCATGGGTGGACGCGGCGGCGCGCTCTGCACAAGTTGCGCGGTCCGCGATCCCGAGGAGGCGGCAGCGCCGGCCAGGCACGGCGAGGTGAGGCTCGGGATGGCTGGTCGCAGGCGCAGGCGCAGCGCGGGCTTTTCTTTACTCGCATGAAGATGGAGGATGTCGGGGCAGGTGTGATGATACTAGTTAGTGGTATCCTGGCCTTGGAGTTGGGGGCGAAATGGATTCGCCACGATGCTGCTCGTCGCTGTCGCGGGCGGTCGAGGCATGGACGCCACGATGCGAAAGTGCTCGAGGGTCATGGCGGCCGAGGGGCAACGCGACCGCCTCAGTGCGACCTTGCAGTCTGGCACCGACACAGCATCGGCGAAGGTTATCATGAACGACGAGGAGTTGCCTGCCTGCCTGCCTTGACCTAGCTGCTGATGTTGATGATAATGATTTTATGATCTTGATGATGATGATGATGATGATGATGATGATCATGCTGAGGTTGATGCCGATCATGATGCCGGCCAGGCTGGTCGCCTTCATCGTTTGGTCGGTCTCGCTCTTGTAGCAGGCATACATTGATTGAAAATGAAAGTGGCCCATGCTCACTCGACGCGACGCGACCGACCGCTGATAGACCGGCCCGGGCATTGATTGATGAGAGACAGAAGATTGTCGAGCCCGGCGCACGCCGGCGCAGCAGAGAAAGACGCTTGGGAGCAGGAGAGGCAGACATCAGGACGAGACACTATCGATCGTCCCCGTCGCCAAGTCGCGCTCACGAAGAATCTGGAGAGGTAGACGCAGCTGGAGTCAACGAGATCGACGAGGACGACGAAGCGAGCGTCTTCGCCTTCGAGGCCCAGCAAAACTATAGCAACAATGTCGGCGCCCACGGACAGGACCAGCGTGGGCACAGGCGCGGACGCGGGCGCGGGTGCAGGCGCTGCGCCGACAGGCGCGAGTATGAGCGTCGCTACAGGGACTTCTTCGTCGTCTTCCCCCGTGAGAAACGGCGCGAGCTCGCCAACGAAAACGCCAACTCTCACCCGCTCGGGGTCCAGCATGTCCTCGGCGCGGAGTAATGGCCTGAAACCGAATGGACCTGGAGCAAAGTCCTCTGCCAAAGAGGTCGCCGCAACTCTGGCTAATCTCGAGGCTGCCGAGGCGCTCCTGCACGCAGTGTTGGAGCACACCGAGTCTGCTGTCGAACATATTGAGAGCAGGTCGCTTGGCCAACGCGTCAACCTGCCACAACTATCCAAGACTGGCGACAATCTCATTTCTACCCTTGACGAAGTGCACGATCGACTTTCCCGCGAAATCCCGAACCTCGTCAAGTACGTTCCTTTCGAACGAAGCTCGTACGGAAAGAAGAAGGACGCCGCGATTGCTCAGGGCAAGCTCGACTTTGCGCGGAATCATCTCGCCCGCACTCTCGAACTGATCGATGAGCCTTCTCCAACAGAAGGCGCAGTCACAGCGCCAAATCAGACGTGATCCTCATACTGTTCGCGGAGTCGAGATCTTGAAAAGTAAAGGCCGTTTGCTCGCGGCCGATGGTGGATTGTCAGGTTAGAAAAAGGCCCCGGGCCAGCAGCATCAGCCAAAAGAGTGGGGAAAAGGTCTTCCCTCATTCCGTGTCTGACTATGAGATTGGGCCTCATTCCTTTTCCCCACCAGCTTCTATCTGGCTTGAGGATGCAGAGGACTGATCTCTGTAACGGACCTATCCACCTTTTTCTTTTTCCCGCACGAACTTTGTTGTTCGCGGACAAACAAAATGGAGCACAGACACACACGCATAAAGCGCATGCATTGCTGCACTGCGCAGCGCAGTGCGAGGCAAGTTATTGTAGTGCAGTGCAGCGCATCAACGCGAGTGATCGCACGATCACAAACCGAGGACTAGGCAGCCATGGACGACGAAATGATTGCGCGGCGCGTGTTCACAAGCCATGCGCAAGGTGCACCGCTTGTCGCCGCGAAGATTGCTAGTCAGATGCTGCGCGAATGCGGGCTTCCGCTGACCCAGCGAGAGTCCGAGGCAGTGCTGACGGGCGTTGGTGGGCCATCTTCGCAAATGTCAGAGGAAGACTTTGTGAGCTTGCTGCGGCGCGCGCGGGAAACTGTCGGTGATGCCAGATCCACAGCCATCACGGCTCTGCGCGACTTTAACCAGGTGCGTGGTATCGACAGCGATTACATTCCGGAGGAAGACCTATGTTCTGCCGTGGCAAGCTTTGGCCAGGCATCTGCAACGGCCGATGCTGGAGTTCTGCTTGAAACCATTCGCAAGGCCAATCTTAAGCGAGATTCGCGCGGTCACGTGCAAATTGAGAGCTTTGTCACCGAGATTCTTCTTCTCTAGTCATGTTGTTTTTTTTAATTAAAATTAAAAGGCTAAAGGTTCTCTTTTTTTTTTCCCTTAACTATTCCATCTCATTGGCTTTCGTATCGAGGAAAAGCACAAAGTAAAGAAGAAAAGATAATGATATAGGTTTATGTGCTCGACCTCCACAAATCGAAGCGTGCCCGCAAAGATCTGCGGCGAACTTCCTCGCTTACTTGGTCGCGGTCGGCGAATAGGGTTCAGGCTTTGTAGGACTCGATAAGTTTTTTCGAATAATAGTCTCAAAGTCGAGCTCTTTGAATGTGCTACTCTCACTGTCAGTGCAAGTGAGAGCTGGCAGTGATTCGCAGTGAGCCTTTTCGTGACAAAAGTTCTTGATGGCGCTTTTCGGAAGTAATGGCTTTGAGGTTCGCACGGTCATAGATGATAGGATGCCAAATTAGAATCCGCAAGAGGAGGGAAAGCTTTAATGGAAATCCCGAGGTCGGATTCAGATGAACGACGCCAAAATCCTTTCCCTGGCCACAACCAGCGCCTCGGCCGTTTTCGTCTTCCTCATTGTCATCCTCACTGCTACTGTCGAGACTCGAATCCTCTGCATCCGGGTCCTCACGCAAGAGGGCCTCAAGCTCGCCTTCACTCAGTGTCGACTGACGCAGCACAGAGCGTGGCGATTGCGGCTCCGATAATGTAGAGAGGGCCGTCTTCGTGCTTTCATCTCGAACTTTCTTGGGAGACGGTAAGGGTTTGGTCTCGGTGTTGTTGGCTTTCTTGTTTGCATCCTTTTCTGCAGGCGACACCGTACGCGCCTGACCCTTCGTAGCGGCGGCGTCAGTGTTGTCGTTGGTTTTCTTGAAGCTTTCTTCGAGACGGCTTTGCGCGTCGAAGATCTGTGAGAAGCGCTTGACAAGATGCGCCAGGGAGGCCTGGTCCGAGAGAAAGGCCAGTCGCGCGAGAGCCTCGAGAAATTCGAGAAAGCCGATGCTGAGGTGCTTGTCCGACTTCATTTCGTCCTCGACGTATTTCATTGAAAGTCGGTATGCAATGCGAGACTCCCGCTCCGTGCATGCGGCATTACTAAAAATGCCTGACTTGGTAATAAGGTTCCTCCACGCCATAAAGGTCATTCGCTTGGACTTTCGATTCAGATGCGAATCGGCTGCGCGACGAAAGAGACGTTGCATGACAGGAAGAAAGTGCTGGAAAATGAGGTCCACCGGTTGATTGAACATGAAGCGTTCGCGAAAGACCTGCGGTGCCTCAATGTCGAGATATGGTAAGAAGTGCGTTTCCACGAGCCGCCGCACCGCATCTGCAGGCGAGTCGACCAGGCCTCGCTGAAAGAACTTTTTTATGGCAATACGACCAACGATCTCGACAAACTCGTAGCGGCAGAGATCGCGATCCGGGTTCAGCTTTCGGCCCGTCATGTCGACGCCCTGATCTCTGGATGCGTCGTTTACGTTGACAGCCACAAACATGTTTTCGAGATCCTTTTGATCGAGCTTGTCGTCCACAATAAGGCACATTTGACAGAATTCGAAAAAGGAGTGCCAGGAAACTGATGTGACGCTAAGGCCCGTGTGGTTTGCGCAAAACAGTTGGTAAACAACGCGCAGGATGGAGTAGTTCTCTTGAAGCGCAGAGAGCATATTGTTGCGCTCGTCCTTGTCTTTAACAACCCGCTGGAACTTTGCATGGGAGCAGTCCGCCTTGAAGGCTTTGACGGTGTCCTCGGTACTTTCTTTTCCCAGTGCTGCAAAGACCCCGTCTTCTTGCAGAAAAGAGAGACGCCGCCGAGGTATCGCACGCGCGTTTTGACGACGCGGAATGGCCCGAATCGTGTCCGGCAAGGTCTTTTCGAGGCGCTCGAGAATGGCAAAGCTGTGCAGACGCAGGGGCCCGTCCGGGCTGTAGCGTTGCTTGTGCGGTTGTTGGTTCTTGTCCTTGAGCCGCCATGGCAACGGGATGGTGTCTCCATCTTGACTCTCTTGCTTGCGTTTGATGAGAAGCTCGAAAGCATGTCGGGCCTCGGGCGAGGCCTCGGCCGCATGCATGTTGGAGGCAAGAACCCTATTCATTTCGCCATCGACCGTAAAGAAGAACTCGCAGCGGCCAGGAGGAAGCATGACATGGGCCTCGTACTTGAAGTCTCCATCCACGTAAGCGAGCTTGCGCGGGCGGCGAAAGCCGTCAATACTGAGAAACATCTCGATGTGACGGGGCTTAAAGGTTGTTTTTGGCTTGGGTGCCGTTTTTTGGGCAACGACGCGCTGCTTAAAGGGATTATTCTCCATTTGACGGCGGATCTCCTCGCGCTCTTCCTGGCGGCGAAGCTCCTCGGCGGCGGAGGCCATAGCGGCCTCTTCGGCGGCAGCAAAGTCAACAAAGTCGACACGGACTTCGCGCCAGCGAGCGCAGATCCAGCAGTGTTCGCACTCGGGCTCGGAGTTCTCGAGATGCGGCGTCTTCTTCTTTTTGTCTTGCTCGCGTTTAAGCCGAACGACATCGAGGAGATTCGGGAGGTGCCTTTTGTTCCGATTCCGTGTCGTGACGGCCACAATGGCAGATCGAAAGGAGATGACGCGACCAGAAGATGATCCGTGCTGGTGTTCATTGACAGGGTCATTTGTTGCTGTTTTAGAAGCTGTGGTTTCGTGACTGGTGACTGCGCTTGTCGCTGCCGCGAGCCGCTCATGCGCGGTCTGGGCATCTTCTCCAAATGGGCTGACACCGGGAGGCTGCTGTTGTCCACCGTGAATGGCGAGGCGGCCTCGGCGGCGCGGCCCCGAGTCCGTAGCGAATGGGTCATGGGCCTTGTTGTAAGCGCGGTCTTCGGCCTCTTTGGCTGCCTTTTCGCGCTGAAGAGCTGCCCGACGTTTGAGCCCGGCCTTGGGGTCGTGGCGAAGTTCGGCATTGCAAATGGTGTCCATGGTCTGACCGACGAGGGCCTTGTGGGCGTTCGTGGAATCGAGAACTGCATATTTCCTCGGGATGAGAAAGCCGGCAGGAGACACTTTGTAGGCATTGCCGGCCATGTGCAGGCCAAGCAAGGAATGATTAAGGTTGAGGCCCTGCGCAAGTTCCTTGCACTGGTCGGCGGTAATGTGATTGTACGAGAGATCAAGATGCGAGAGCACGCGGTTCTTGGCGAGCGCGGCGCCGAGTGCCGTGGCCGCCGTGCCAAGCATGTTCCAGCGTGCATCGAGCGTGTGAAGTGTCCGATTGGCTCGAATGCCCTGGGCAAGTGCTTCGGCTCCGGCTCCGGAAATATTGTTCCACGCGATATTGAGAGCCACGAGGGACTTGTTTTGCGAGAGCATCTTTCCAAGCGTCTCGGCAGTAGCGAGCGTGTGGCCCATCCCAGTGTCGCACAGGTGGAGAAAGCGCAGCGTGCACGTTGGTGTGCGGAGCGCACGACAGATTCGCTCGAAGGAATCGCCTTCAAAGCGAACCTTGTTGAGAATGACGACACGAAGCGACGCAGACTCGCGCAATAAGGCCCCGAGAGCTTTGGCGGCGCCCCGGGACACGCAGCTATGGCTGAGATCGAGCTTTCGAAGCTTGAGATGCGCCGTATTTTGCAGGAGCACGGTAATGGCCGAGTCACCGAGACGATTTTCTCGCAGGTCGAGCGTGCGGAGGCCCTGCATATTGCGGAGACCTTGCGCCATGGCGCCCGCATGCGCATCGCCAATACCAAAGTGGCTTAAATTCAGAGCCCGGGGCTCGGTCTCGGAGAGGCCAAGCGGCTCGGGTAGAAGGCGTTGTTTTTGACAGTACTCGGCATACATTGTTCGTGGAGAGTCTGCCTTGCGGTCGACGCCCTGGAATCGCTCGTAAAGAATCTGCTTTAGTTGCTGCTTTTGCGGAAGGACAGCAATGACTCGTTGTCCAGGATTTTGTGGTGTGAGATCCAAGCGCTTGTGCGCTCGTCGGGGTGGACTGAGGGAGGTTTTTGGGCGTACAGTTTGCCGCCTGCCCGGTGAGGAGAAAAGGTCTTTTTCTTCTTTTGTTTGTTTTTCTTCTTCATCGCCGCTCGAACAGCTATCAGGATCTCTTTCGAAGCAATCACCATTTCGCGAGTTCGGTGTGTTGGCTTGGGGCTCGTCGGTGCTGTTTTGCCTTGGCATATCTCCGTGCGAGGTCGCTGGTCGCTGCAAGAATTGTACGGGAGGGAACTGCGCGGGAGGATCCCATATTCGAGGTCCTCGATGTCCTGAGAAACAGATGCCTTGAAGGTCGGAGACATCGAAGAGACCATCAAGAGTGCTGGCTTCCACAGTGTCTCCGGATGTATTGAGGTCTTGGGAACCTGTCTGCGCCGCAAAGTTTCGCGCTGTTCGCGCGCGCGACGTGAGGAGGCGACGCAACCGCGCATTTCTGCGTTTGGCTTCCTGGTCTTTTCTTGATGGCGGGCCTTCGATGGATTTGAGGCGCTTTTGGAGCTGTTTATAGGTGGTGTAGCGACCATGTCGTAGTGCCACGCGCGCAAGTTTCTGAAGATTGACCTCGATGTCGCCTTCTTTTGCGGCGCCGACCCAGTGGTGTTGATTACTATCACTTGTGTCTGTTTGCGCAGGGTCTGCAAGCTCTTGTCTTCGCCGCACGAGGCTGGCCGAGGATTGCACGTGGGGCCAGCCTGCGCTTTCACTCAGCGCAAGCGCCTGCATCTTCCCCACCTCGGCCATCCTCGTTTCACGATGCAATGCTATCAATCAATCTGTTCCGACCGGTCGAGGCGAGGTTTGCCCGCGGCGGCTCTTCTCGCCAGCCAGACACTCCGGCCGCGGGACCTCGCGTGCGGCGCGCCCTCTGCGAGCCTCCAAGAGAGACCTTCTGCTGCTTCGTCTCGTCGCGTCGCAGTAACTCCGCGCTCGAAGAAATGGCGTCTCTCTCTCTCTTTCATTAGGGCTGCGCGGCGCGGACCCCCACGTGCGTGCGCAACCCTTTTGTGTGCGCAACCCTTTTTCGCCCCGCCTTGAGCACGGGCCGTGTCTGTCCCGGCGCTGTCCACAGCCGCGCTCGCGCTCCCGCAGCTGCGTCACTGATACGCCCGCGGGTGCGGGGCCAGAGTGCACACCGTGGGGGGCGCACACCCCGCGCTTGGACGCGCACGGACGGCCGTGCGTCGAGGACTGTGCACTCTCGACGCGCGGCTCTGCGGCGGCGGCGTCGGTCGGGAGACGCACGAAGCCGCGCCGTGTCGGTTGCGTGTGGCCTAGAGAGGCCTGGGTGGCTGGCTGCAGCTGGCTGCAGTGCGCTGCGTGTGAGACCTAGTAGGCCTGGGTGTAGCAGAGTCTTAGCTTGCTGAACTGCCTTTGATCTTCGTTTGTCGATGGTCGATCGTCCATAATAACGCTCGAAACGAAGGTGCTCCATGTTCGATGTCGAGTCTCGCGGTCGGTCCTTGGATGAACGCCGGACAGCGTCCCGCGGTGGCCTGGCGTGATGTGGCGCAATTGGTGGGGTGGCAGGGTGGGTGGGTATAGCCAGGTGGGCGCAGGTGGCTGGCTGGGTGGCTGGCTGGTCTTTGGCAAATCACTCACTCCTCCGCGCGCTCGAATGCGAGATGCATGCGAGCGAGACGAATGGATGAACAAATGAACAAATGAATGAATGAACGAATGAACGAATGAATGAATGGATGAATGAATGCGCTCGCCCAATGAGGGATGGAAGGATTGTTCGGGCCGCAACCAAACGCTGCCTCGCCCGGATCCGATTCTTCCCTCGTACGGTCGTGCAGTTCTTCCCTCTCAGGTCGGTCGGCCGGTTGGTCGGTCGGTGAGTTGGTTTGTCGGTAGACAGCCTAATAAAGCAGCGTTGCGCTCAATTTTGAGGCTTGCGCTCATTTTCTCGCGGGCAGCTGCGCATCCGCGGTCGCCATCGGCCTGCCGCGCTGGCTCGTGGGTGAGACTCCTCTCGCGCACGCTCTGCCCAGCCAGCCGGCCAGCCGGTTGGCAAACACCCTACGAGGACGACGTCCTCCGTGGCCGTCCGCGCTGCTGCGCGCCTTGCGACCGCATCTGCAGCACGTGCAGGCGGCGAGGACACCACGATTGACGGCGGCACCTCCCTCCCACACAAGTGCGAGTTCGACGCCTCGATCCATACCCACGGCGACCGCGAGACGACGCTCGCTAGCTAGAGCTAGAGCGAGAGCGAGAGTTCTTCTCTCCGGCGATACGCGCTTGATCGATCGACTCGCGCACGAGCCGTCGACGACCGACTTCGTGCCATTCGTCCCCATCATGCAAGCCTGTCCGCATTCTCTCGAGGCGAGGGCACAGGTATGTATGCTGCATGCATGCATGCATGTATCCATTCATCCATCCATCCATCCATCCATCCATCCATCCATTCACCATACTAGGCGGCGGCCTCCCACGAATGATCGAACACGATCGACTCGCGCGCCGCAGAATCACGCTGTGGCGAAAGCTACAGCTCGTGTCCAGCATTGGCAAGATGGTACTTGCCTCGCGGGCGGGCGTCGAGGACGGCGTAATAAGGTAACGCTGTCGCTCGGCCAACCCCACCAGTCAATCCATCGATCCATCCACAATCAACCAAATCCACCAATCAGTCAATCAACCAACAAATCAAGCCAAATAAAAACCTATAGGCATCTAGACAGGAAGTCAGCACGGCGCGCTCAGCAGCGAGTCGGAGCGGAAACGGCGCGAGGTACGACGCGCCTGTGTTGTGTATAGTACTTGTGAGGCGAGGACGGTCGATGGACCTCTCGATCTTACATTGATCATTCATTCATCGAACGAGCAATCGATCAGCAGAACCGTATCGCGGAGGAGGGTCGTCGCGCTCCGCCCGCCGGGACGGACGGCGGGCTCCACGCGTGGACCAGCAGCAGCAGCAGCAGCAGCAGCAGCTTCGCGCAGGCTTGAGAGCTCGCGCTGCGCTGCGAAGCACGAGCCTTGGGGTGCTTTGCTGCTGCGAGCGTGGGAGGCGAGCAGAGACAGCGACAGCGAGCGAGCGATCTCTCGAGGAGCAAAGCGCACGGATGAAGACGCTTCATCCGCGCGTGCGGCGCGGCCCGTACTCGTGAGCATCATGCACGCGTGCGTCCGCGAGTGTGACGGTCCGAGCTGATGCGATGATCTAGGCCGCGCGTCTGCGTGCTCTACAGAAAAGCATGCAAGATGCACGCGCGAGGAGAGTCGGTCTCGGCGGCGCGAGTATGCGCGAGTATGCGAGGCCTCGCGAGTCGTGGCGCAGCAGCGGGCGAGTCGAGTGGGTTCCAACTCGCGGCGTGCGTCTTTGAGTAGACCACCGACCGACTGCCCCGCGCAAGCAAGCAAGCAAACAAACAAGCAGACACGCCATTGGATGTTGTTGATACGGGAGAAGAGCAAAGGAAGGAAGCCCGGGGGGCGAGTCGTGCACACTGCAGGCGTGCTGCACGGCTCTGCTCTGCACTCACGCACTCACGCACTGCCGCCATCCTTGACCTGGGGCAGAAGAACCGTGAGTGGCCAGGCAGGCAGGCAGGCAGTCGCAGTCGCAGTCGCAGTCGCAGTAGCGGTCGCAGTCGCAGCCGCGGAGGCAGCAAAGCCCGAACTCGTGTGCACGAGGGAGACCGTGACTGACCTGCATGGCTGAAGAGCGGGACCGAACGAGCACGGGCACAGGATTGCCGCGAGGAGGGGATAGATGCATGTATGTGTACACGCGGGGTGTTGGCTGTTGCGGAAAAGAGCAAGGGAAAGATGATCGAGTTGATAAAGGAAAACTATAGGCATTGACAGTGTGTATAATCGTCTATGGTCATGGATAGTCATGGATAAAAGAGAGTAGCAGAAGAGGCATGTAGATGAAGACGTAGTGATGGCGAAATAATTGGCGCAAAGAAAGAAACAAAAAGCTCGTCGAGAAGCCATAGAGCTACTCGAGCTTGAGCATGAGTCGTTTGACAAAAGCAAGGTCCATCGGGTTGACGACGGGCTTGCAGTCTTCAGGTTTGGGGCACGACACCTTGTGGCACGAGTGAACGTGGCGACGGAGCTCGGAGTGGCAAGCAAATGACTTTTTGCATGTCTCGAGCACGCAAGGAAAGGGGCGAATGTTCGAATGGATGCGAATGATGTGCATGCGAAGGTCTGACTGTCGCACGAAGGAGCGACCACAGTCATCAGCCAGGCACCTCCAAATCTTGGCGTCGAGATGAACGTTGCGCACATGGAGACGCAGACCTTCACCCGTAGAGTACGTCTTGTGGCAGCCAGGGTGCACGCAGGTGAAGCTGTTTTCGCCAAGAATGTGTTTCTCGCGGTGCTCGAGCAAGTCGTCTGGGGCGTCGAATTTGCGCAAGCAAAACTCGCACACGCTGCGACGGTTCGCCTTGGTGACACGGGTGGCGTGCAGCTCTGGCATGGCAGTTTTGACGCCCTGATTTGTGTCGGGTTCTGGGCTCGACGTTGGGCTAGGCGTGTCGTTGATGCCGAGCGCAGCAAATCGCTTAACGTTGGCGTTCTTGGGGCTGATGCAGCCGTGGTGGCCGTAATGTTCAGACAGGCGGCGTTTGGCGCAATGACGATCGTCGGAGGTGGCTCGGTGCAGGTCAGAAGCACCAGCCGTTCCACCCGCAGCAGCAGCCCTTGCCGAAGCTGACAAAGGGGTTGCTGCAGCTGCAGCGGCTGCGACTGGACCATGGTGCGCAATTCCGTTTGCATACGCAGCGGATCCAAGCGGTCTCACTGTCGCGCATCCGTCCGAATTTGCACGCTGCAGCATTGCGTGGCGCGAGGGGCCGAGCGGTCCTTGCCGATGTGTTTGGTACGCTGCCGCGGCTGCTGGAGTCATGGGTGCAGCTCCAGCAGCCGCCGCCGCAGCAGCAGCAGCGTGCATGTATTGCGCGTGCTGTTCTCTCGCAAGAAGATGCGCATCGTGCATGTACCGCACCTGCAGGGCATGACGCGCGAGCTGAATTTCGTGGTATTGAGCAAGCAGCTGTCGCTCCTGAAGTTTGAGGTGTGCATCGATGTGCGAGGGGTCAGGGCCTGCTCCGGTGGGCACGGAACCGTACACTGGCGCCGCCGCCATGGAGTAGTGATGTTGTTGATGATGATGAGGAGGAGGCCCAAGCGCATACGGGTACGGTGCCATGGCGGGCATGTGGCCCGGGTGCACGTGGACTGCCGAGGCGGATGGGTTTGCGGGCGAGCGGGCGAGCATGCGTTCCTCACGCGAACGTCGCTCCTCCCTGGAGGACAGAACGGCTTCGGAGTGTCGTGGCATGTGCGTGGGCATCATGGCGTGTCTGGGTCTTGATGGTGGTGCGTCTGCCGCGGCGCTGACAGTAGCAGTAGCTGCACCAGAAGGAGCAGCAGGGGCGGTTGCAGCGTTTTGTGATGCCATGCGTGCTGCTGCGTGGTCGCCTTCGTGTGCTTCGGTCTCTGCGCCAGGCTCGTTGAGAAAGATGAGGTCGATGGGCTTGAGGTGAAGGGCCTCCAAGCCATCTTCTTCTGCCGCGGCCTGCGAAGGGCCGATTGAGGGGCTTACAAGGTCGTCCTTGGCGTTGCTGCCTCGTTCCGCGTCTTCTCGCGACCACGCGATAGTAATGTCTGACGGGGCGCCGTGCTCGTCCTCGATGTCCTCGAAATTGTCGAGCCACGCCATCTCCTCGCCGGCCTCGTTGCCGATGTTCTCGTTGCCGACGGTCTCGTACATGGTCTGTTGTGTCTTTTCTGGCTCTAGCAGCGCGGCGCCGCGAGGGCCGTCCCTCCCTGCTCCGCGCGTTGCAGATCTGCGGCCGCCTGGGCCTTGCTTCCTTGCTTCCTTCCTTTCCTTCCTCTCTCGGCTGGGTGGGCTTTTTGCCTTTACCTTTACTTTCCCTGTCCGTGGGTTCCCTGCGGCACCAACCAGTCAGCGAGAGCTAGCGCCAGGCTTGATTGCCTTCCTTCCTTCCCTTCCTAGCTGGCCGTGCGCGGATCTTCCTCGCCGGGATTCGGCGGCGCCTAGTTCTGGCCCGTGACGTTGTTTGTTTGTCGTTTGGCGCCCGGGCCTGAGGTCGCAGCGAGCGATACCTGCTTCTACGGCTGTCGAGCCGCGTCCCTGGGCGAGCTTTGCTTTGCTTGCTTTGGCTTTGCTTGCTTTGCTCTGGCTGCTTGCTCTGCCTCGCAAGCCGGAGCGCCGGAAAACGAGTGGCGGGGCGCCTGGACAAGCAAAAAAGGGTGGGATGCTCTGCCGCGGGCTTGAGGGATGACGACTGCTCAGGCTCTGGCCACGGCTGCCTCGCTTTTCGCTTTGCCTTGCTTTGCTCGGGACAAAACGGGCGAGAGGAGCGGCGCGAGGAGCGAAGGCGATCTGCACTCTCTGCGTGGGCGACGGTGGCTCTCTTGACGCGAGGCTTGGCAAGAGAGAGAGAGAGAGAGAGAGAGAAAATGGAAATGGAAAAAGCGCACACGCAGCTTTTTTCCTGTTTTCTTTTCTTTTCTTTTCTTTTCTTTTCTTTCTCCCCCGCTGGTTTACGCTTTACCGCCGGAACCCGCCAGGGACGGGTGTGTGTACACCCGTGTGCGTGAGTGAGTGCGTGGCCCGGCGTAAATGAGAGCGAAGCAGGCGTCGCTCAGTATACAAACAGGCTATCGCGCAATCAGCCAGCCAGTTCGAACTGCTCCCAGCCAGATGCTGCGCCGCCGTGTGCTCGAGCCGCCAGAAAGAGCAGCGAGAGTGGAATGAAAAGGAAAGAAAAAAGAAAGAAAAGAAAAGAAAAGAAAAGAAAAAGTTTTCTTTTCTTTTTCTTTTCTCTGGCCTTTGTCCTTTCTCTCTTCGAATGCTGTCCGCGCTCGTTCGCTCGGTGAAAATCTACTGCGCTGTGCTGCGCTGTGCTGCGCTGCGCGGTCCGCAAGTTCGTCAGTCAGTCAGTGAGTGCATTTTGATCCCATTGCTGCCGCGCGCGCACCCCCTTTCCCCCGTCCCCCCACCCTCCTCCTCCCCGTCGCGGCGCGCGTCAGTCCCGCCTGCCCGAGCCGTGCCAGTCGCTCGCTCAACCACCGCGGCAAGTCCGTCTTTCCTCTCCTCGCTTGTTTTTATCGGTGTGCGCCGCGACCAAGCGCTCCTTCTGCCCTCCTCGCGCGCGACCGGCTGGCACAACCGCCGGTGTGCTTGCTTACTCTCTCGCCCTCCTCCTGCCTTCGCTCACCGCACACATGCCTGGCATCCGGTCGCGCTCGCGCTCGCGGCAGCGGCAGCGGCAGCGACACGGCGCGCGGGCATGTGCATTGACGGCCTTCGCGCCTCGCCTCGCGCCCCTCGCTTCCTGCGGCTTCGCGTCGCGGCCCGGAAGGTACCGGGCCTGGCGAGCGCGGTCTCCCCCTCAAGCTCGCAAGCAAGCAAGCAAGCAACCCAAGCTAGCTGGCAAGCTTCGCAGGCGAGCGAGGGCCTTCGTTTATTACACACGCGTACATGCATGAAGGCTTGGCCAACCTGCCTGGCTGCCCGAGACTGCGAGTGTGTACCGCACCGCAGCGGCAGAGTGCGTGACCTCTCGGCTCACATTCCTCTCCCGCTCTCGCACCGCAACGCTACGCTGACGCGGCCCGAGCACTTGCCGCGCGGGCCTCTCGCCCTGCACGCGCGCGAGGGAGGCCCAGCCGCCTCCCGCCTCTGCATCGAGCGCGGCGCTTGTCGTGCTGCTGCTCCATTTGCTTTGCTGTGTCGCTCGATCCTTTCTTCCTTGGTGCGCTCTCTGCGCGCGTGAACTCCCAAGAGCTGCGGAGAGGAAGATCGCGCAGGAGCTGCGGCGAAAGCCGGCTGGCGAGGAGGGAAAAGAGGCCGCCGCGGCCGTCGTCGCGCGCCTGGACGGACGGGACGGGCTGGATGGCCCAGTAAAGCAAAGCAAAGCAAAGCAAAGCAAAGCAAAGCAAAGCGGAGCTGGCGGAGAAAATAACAACAAAGAAAGAAAGCGCACGCGCACGATTGTGCGAACCTCGGGGTCGCGCGCGCTCACTCACTCACGCGCTCACTCACTCGAAGTCAACGCACCCACGCACTCGCTTGCGGGAGCGAACGGGCGGGCTGTGTCCCGCAAGGGGGCGACCGGGCTGGGCTCGCGCCAGGATCTTGTCTACTCGCTCTCCCGCTCTCCCGCTCGCGGTCATCGATTGCCGCGGCCTCTCTTCCCCTCCCCCCCCCCCCTCAAGGTCTCCTCCTTTCCCCTCCTCGCCTCGAACTTCGTCACGGCGACAACGAACGAACGAACGATGATGCACGTACCTTTCTTCGCGAGAGCTGCTGCTGCTGCTGCTGCTGCTCGAATGGATGGACCACTGGTCACTGCCACAGCTTTCTTGCTTTGCTCTCCGGTTCTTACTCGGGTAGAGGCCGGCAAGAAAAGATGACTGATTCCCTGTTTTTGCTTCGTCCAGGCTGTTTGCTTCGTCTTCAGCTTCCGGCCTGTTCGCGCAGCGCGAGCTTGACGAAGTCGACACGCGCGGACACGTCCAGGCTCCAGCCAAAGCCTGCGCCAAGCTATCGAAGTTACGGCCCGAAAGAGCCGCGCGAGGCGAGCCGGGCTCGCGGGCTTCGAGTCCGAGTCAGACACTCACCTGCGTGTCCCGCCTTGCGCTGCGAAAGCAGCGCACGCACGGGGCGCACGCTCGCAAGGCACGCGCGCGAGCAGGCTACGGTGCGCGACGCGCGGCCGCCCGGTCGAGCGATGGATGGATCGAGCGGGCGCAATGGGCGGATGGGCGAACGAAGATAGATGCAATCGATCCCCGACGGAGGCGCGGGTTCCCTCACGCGGCGCCTCCGGGAGACTCTGCTAAACTCTGCTTGCTCCGCTCCCTCGACCCCGACCGAGGACGCTCGCTCCCGAGGAGCGCGCGGCGGAGGCGAGGCCCGCGCCGAGCGCAAGTGGTGGTGATGGGCTGGACGGCGGGGGACGCGGCCCGGACCCGTACCCAGGCTCAGGACACCTTGCTGGCAGAGGACTCGCGATGCGATGCGATGCGATGCGATGCGATGCGATGCGATGCAATACGAGTTTGCCTGAGGGAGGGATGGAGAGGGAGAGGGAGACTCGCTTGTCGGGCTGATTGGTTGTTTGATGACAGAGTTGATTCGATGCGCGCAACCCGCAAGGACGCTTCCTTGTCTTTGCTCGCTTGCTTTTTCTCCTACCGCGGTTGAGGGACGTCTTGAATGAATGAATCACAAGCCCTCAAGCTGCCGCGACAGAAAACAACCTTGGCCAAGCTCGTCCCGTCGAAAGAAGTCTGTGCCTGCGTTCGCTCGCTCGCTTGCCGACGTCGCTCGGGCTGGGCGAGACGAGTAAATTTATTGGCCAAAGGTGAAAACGCAGACCGTGCACGCGAGCGTAAAAGGGTGGTTTTCTGAAGGGGGTCGAGCGGGTCCAGGGCACTGGTGTATGTATGCGCAAGGGCGTGCAGGTGCGTGCGTGCGTGCGTATCGTCAGCCAAACAGCCAGCCAGACAAGGGATGCGGAGGCGCCTTGGTCTTTGCGTCCGTCCAGAATTCCAGTTTGGGCCGCCTATTTCTCCTTGTTTGGAGTTTCCCTGGCTGGCTGATGATGAGAGCCAGGTGCCAGGCAAGCGTGCGGCTGCCACTGGTCGCTTGCTAACTTGCTGGCCTTGCCTCTGCCTACTGCGATTACTTGCACGTCGTGTCGCTGGTGCTATTGCCTTCTGCAGGTCACCTCGTTTCGCGTCACCTTCACCACGCGTCGCGCTTCGCGTCGTCTGCGCGTGGGATTGCGCTCTGCTCTGCTCTGCGCTGCTCTGCGCTGGGCTTCTCCGCGCGCGCGCAATCTACGCTGGGCTCACGGAGGCAAGGACCTTCAAAGAGCGAGCGAGGAAGCAAGCAAGGTGGCGCCGATGCGATCGATGCGAGAAGCTGTCTGTGCCGCTCGCTCGCTCGCTCGCTAGGAGTCTGCCGACCGCAACCTTCTGCTGCAGAGCTGCAGCGCCTGCTTCGTCGCGTCGGAGCCTGGGCTCCCCGCGCCGCACTTCCCGGGGCCGGCAGCCAGGCTCGCACGCGTCGTGCCCTCGCTCACGGCGCTCTCTCTGTTCCTTCAATCTCTCTCTTGCCCCCGCTCGCTCGCCTGCTTGCTCGCTTGCTTGTTTGCTTGAATGTGGTAAAGAGCAAGATGGAAAAAAGAAAGAAAAGAAAGAATGAAAGAAAGAAAGAAAGAAAGAAAGAAAGAAAGAAAGAAAGAAAGAAAGAAAGAAAGAAAGAAAGAAAGAAAGAAAGAAAGAAAGAAAGAAAAGAAAGAATGAAAAACAAGAAGGAAAGAAGCGGGACGGACAGCCTCCGTCGCCTCCGGCGCCTCCTGTCCCGCAGATTGCTGCTTCCGACTGACTCTTCCTTCTTCCCGCGGACACACTTGCGCCGCACCGCCTGCACGCGCCGCCCCGTGCTAGAACAGAACGGTTCCGCTCGCCAAGCATAGTCCCGCGTTCTTTTCGCGCGCCGGCGCCGGCCGGTCCGTCGTTGCCAGCAGGAAGATAGGTGCCGGGCCACCAGAGGCGGCGGGAGGGGGAGGGAAGCAGGGGGGGGGGGGAGGGGGACGGGCCGGCTGCGGGGCCAGGCGAAGGCGCGCCACCTTTCTTTCTTTCTCCCGCGCCCGTCACCGCTTCGCGATGCGCCGGCCTTTGCTTGCGCAGAGCCAGTGCGGCGCGCCGTGCCGACCAGGCTTGGCTTGACTTGGCTTGGCTTGGCTTGGCTTGTTTTCTTGGCGCGCTGCGCTCGCGTCCGCCCACCCGCCCGCCTGCTTGCTTGGTCGAGCTGGCTGGTGGGCTGCCTTGCTGGCAGCGGCGCGCGTCTCCCACCATCATGATTGGCTTCTTGGAGCCGTCGAGGACTCTGGGTCGCCCGTCCTCTGCACTACGGCAAGTAAAAAGGCAAGGCAAGACTGGAGTGGCGGCGACGCAAATCCAGTCCGAACCCGGATCCGAATCCGCGCGCCGCTCCCGCCGCCGGCGTTTGATGAGGGCCCGCTTGATCGATCGATCGATAGTTTGCTGACGCTCTGCAGCTTTGGCGGCGAGTTGCCGGACGGCGAGTTGCCTCCTCAATGGATGAGTTTCCGGGGAGGCGCGAGTATGGGCTACCTGCTGTATGGCGTGAAAGCAGACATCACGCGCGAAGTCGCCTGCTTGCTTGCTTGCATGCCAACTGGTTCGACTTGGCTTCAAGAGGCCGCGAGGAATCCTCCGGGATCGCCTCGCGCCGCGCGGTGCGCGCTGGTGCCGTCGCGCCCGGCTACATGTATGCAGCGCGTGCCCCGCCAGTGAATCGATCCGCCGCCGACCGCTCCAGCCCTGCTAGCGACAGCAGCGACAGCGACGTGCAGGTCTTGCCAGCGCGTCTTCTCCACGTGAGCCCAGCTCCTCGGAGAGGCGACGGACCCGGAGCTTGCGACCTCCCTCGCATGCATCCATCCCATCGCATTGCATCCGTCCCATTGCAAGGTCCTTGCAAGAGCTGCGCCACCGATCATCGCGGGTGCCACCGATGCGCTGTCGGCCTGGGGCAGCGAGGGGCCGAGGGAAGCGACGCGCAGGGCGCTCGTCCCGCCCAGCCTCGCCTGGCCTCGCCAGCCTCGCGAGGCAGGCGGCTCGAGGCGTCCCATTCCATTCCATCTCATCATGATCCATCCCATCTGCCACGCAGGCCCCTTTTTTCCAGCCGAGGTCGCCTGCGCTCTGGCACGTCGGGCCCACAAAAGAAGGCAAGGTCTAAGGAACGATTGGCGGCCAAGTGACGCTCGCAGTTGCCTCGCTCTCGCGGGCGCCGCAACTTTCAAGTTGCTTGATCGGCCAGTCGCCCTGGGCGGGGAGGAAGGAAGGAAGGGAGGAAGGAAGGGAGGGAGGGAGCCGTTCGCGAAAAGAAAACCCTGGCTCGGGCAGCCAAGGGAAGGAAGCAGCGCGCCAGCAACGTAAAGTGCTGCTAGGTGGTTAAAATTATTATAGCCAGGCACCGACCGCGCGTGCGAAGGAATGCGGTGCAGCAGTTGCAACAGCGAGCGCAGCCTTGAGGAAGGAAGCGCAGTCAGTCCAGGCTTTGGTGACCTCGCCCACCTTCAAGTGCTGTTGAGCGCTGAATAGCCGGCGCAGCGGGACTTGCTTACAACAACACCAGTGTTCCAGCTGGAGCGGTGGCCACTAGTGCAAGCATCGGGGGCTACGTCGCCGCTGCAGGTCGCAGGCGCGAGAAGAAAGAAGCTCCTCGCCCGCCACCGCGCGAATTTGATCGATTGAATTGACAAAAGCAGCAGACTATCCATCCGTCGATACCCATCTATCTACCTGGCAGCTTGATAAAGATGAGCGATGGCAGCACCCACCAACGTCTTCATTGATATGAGCCTTGGCTCGAGCGTGTTTTCCTGCACAGAGAGCCTGCTAACGTGCTCTCCTGCTTGCACCGCTTGCACAACTGCTTCGCTTGCGGCTCGCTCGAGCCGCATTTTAGCGCAGCTGCACCAGCGTCGCGAGTGGAGGCTGGAGATGCGCGGTGAATTCTTCGCAGCTCGTTCGCCAACGACAAACTGCGACCCAAACAGCCACATCGACCAACCAACTCAACTAGTACCCCTGTCGGCAACAACCTCTCGCCAACGAACGAACGAACGAACGAACGAACTGACAAGCAAAGCTCCGGGCGCTCAAGCCCCGAGCGGAAAAAGAAACCCGGCCCGCGCGTGCACCGTGTCCACGCCGTCCGTGTCCACGCCCGCAGCTGCGACCTTCAATCGGTCCGCCGATAACGTCTGCAAACTCCCTCCTCTGCGAGGCCGCAGGCAAGCAGCAGCCAGCAGCACGGGCAGGGTTGGCGCGGGGCGCCACCTCCGATGCGAAGGCTCTCTCGTCAAGCCTCGCGGAAAACGCACGGCCGTCTGCGATGGCGCGCCTGCTTCGCGCTGTCCGCTGTAGCCTCAAGCGTCCGTCCATCCACCCATCCATCCTCCGTACTCAAGGGCGCAGAGCAAGGCATGAAGCAGGAGCCCTATCATCAGAGGCAGGTCGCGAGCCAATCTCGAGAGCCAAGAACGCCTCAAGAAGGCGAGAAAGCAATCGGTCGGTGGCTATAGCGCTGCAAAGTTTACAAGAGGTAATGTAAGTTAAGGCGGCCGAGGTGTGGGCCGCGAGATTGTTGTATACTTTACTCAGTTGCATGAGGGGGGAGAGCTACGCTTTTGGCGAGAGAGCGCACTTGGCTCGTGCAGCAGCAGCCTGCCGCGCGCGTGCGGCCGTGCGCACGCAGCAGCCAGCAGCCAGCCTGCCGGTGGCCAGCAGCCGCGCCCAAGCCGCCAGTGTAACCCAAGCCAGCCAGCTAGATCCGCCCGCCGTGGTCTCGCTCACGCCTGGCTGTCTGGCAGGCAAGCATCGACCTGGCTGCTGTTAGTTGTCTCAAGAAGAAAAACCTGCACGTCGTGTTCGTCGCGGGCGTTTCCATTCACCATTCGAAAAAAGCGCGGGCATTGCAGGATGCGCGGTGGGCTGGCCGAGCGAGTGACAGGAAGACCGCGACGTGCGCTTCGCATCGCAGCTAGTGCTTGCGCTTGCTGCAGACCTTCCTTTCCGGAGGCGATCTCACGGGACAGGACGGGCGAGGGAAGCGACCGCGGGGACGGAAGACGAAGAGGCTGGCCGGTCATCGCCACCTCATGATGGACCGAGCAAACAACCCAGCCACCAACCACTGCCAACCACCATGGCCAGAGAAAGCATCGTCGCCGCCATCGCCATTCATTCGCACCTCCGACAGTCGCAGCGCCAGAGGTCGCAGACGCTGGCCCGTCCAGATCACAGGGGCGGGTGACTGCGAGCCACGCCGTGCCGGAGCGAGACGAAAGTCACGGTCCGGAGCGAGACTTTCCCTCAAGTCAACTCCAGTCAGCTCGAGCGAGCGAGCGAGCGAGCGATGACCGCGCCGCGCTGGCGGAACCACGCTCACCACGCTACGCCTGCCGCGTGATCGTGAGCGTGGTCGTGACCGTGACCGTCACCGTGACCGCTATCAAGATCCTGAGCGTGATGGTGGCCGCAAGCGGCTGCGTCACGCGGCGCGCCAGCGGCTCGCCAAAAGTTGCTGGTGCCGTCCGCCAGGCAGGGAGGGACTGGCGCCTGCCACCCACCACCGCGATTCTCGACAAGGTCGAGGACGGAGACAAGAAACGTGGTCGCGGGGCCGGCCGCAGCCAGCTGAAGCTTGCTGGCTCTGACGGGCGGCGCGAAGCGGCCCGGAAGCGGCCCTGGGCGATAAGTTCGCCTCGCTTCGCCTCGCATCGCATCGCCTCGCATCGCTGCGGAGCAGAGTGAGGCACGTGCAGAACGGGGCACGTGCGCGAGATTTTCTTTTTGTGAAAGTGGCGTGCGGCTCAGCTCGAAAGTTTTGGCTCTCACGGTCTCGAGGCGCCGCTCCCGTATCGTGAACGCCGGCGGTAGGTCGGTCGTCACGGGAGCTCAGGCAGGGAAACGGGCTGGCGTGGGAACGCGGCGGCGACGCGACCGGCGCGGATCCTCGAGGAAGTCTTTGAGCGCCTTCTCGGATCCCTGCGTGCGGCCAGCTGCTGCTGCAGGTGCAGGCGTCAGTGAAGGTGCGTGATCGCAGAGCAGCAGCCCATACCACCGCCAGGCGACGCAGTAGAAGTGGGAAGCGCAGCACGAAAGCTGAGCTGAAGGCGGCATTTCCAAGCAAGCTGTTAGCCTGCTGGAAAAGGTCGGCGCTTGGTTGGTTGCTTGTTCCCCCCGTCCCCGTTTTTTGTTTTGGTTTTTGTTACTTGAAGCTCGTCGCATTATGGCGGCTAAAATGTCTTGGCGGGCGTATATACAACGTCTCGGCTGGCTTGGCTTTTTTCATCTTGTTGTCAACATCATCCGGAGCATTTACTACCCCTGCTGCAAAACCGCGAGCAGCCTTGTATACGCTTGAAAAGCTCCTCATTCGACAAAGAGCAAACCACCACCTCATGCATAAAAGGTTGCTGACAAATAAAACACGTGGTCATCGCGACGCCGCTCAGGGAAAAGCGGTGGCGCGTGTCAGCATTACAATCTTGCTGCGCCTTTCATAAAAAAACAAGAACAAGAACAGCTTCAAGAACGGAACGAAACGGAACGAAAAGAACAGGGCCCTATTTTTCTCCCTCAACGGCTACTACGGCGATGATTGTTGCTGCTTGCGCGACGAGAAGCCAATGGACGGATGCATCGATCGTCCGATTAATTGGTTGATTGATCGATCAATCGATCGATCAATTGGTGGATGGATGCACGGAGACGCGACGGCGGCACCGGCGGTATGGCGCCGCAACGAGGTCTACGCGAGGTATGGAACGAGCGGCACTGGCGGGGACTTGAACCGGTGCTCGCCGAAATCAGCGAAATCCTGCGCAGCGGGGACGCAGACCTGACAGAATGGCTCAAAATCCAGAGCGAAGACACCGCGACAAACCACAAAGGGAAACAAGATTTCACGTACAAGGAAACGTGGATGACAAAGGCCGTAGCGCACCTCGAAAGCCGTCTGCGCGACCCTGACGACGACTTTGATGAGGTTTTCGAAACCCTGGAGCGTGCCTTGAGCAAATCCATCACTCCTACTATCCGTACACAACTCGAGGACGCCATTGCGGGTGTACAAGAACGTCTGGCAGATGATCTCCTGTTTCAACAAGCAGAAGCAGACCGTACTCGACGCAAGGCGATTCGAAACTATGCCGCGGAGCGTTTTCAGATGGCATGGCGATGCATGCGCTTTCGGCGAGCTGTCGCAAGCTCTCCTTTTCGGCGATTCCGCTTTGTTGTCCGTCTTTTGCAAGCTCACATTCGCGCGCGACACGCACGAGCTCGTGAAAAACGAGCGCTCGAGCTCTTGCGAAAAACCGCTGCCGCCTGTACCATACAAAGAGCGATGCTAGCCGCCAGAGCTCGCGCCTATGAACGCGCAGTCTGCGAATCCAGACTGCGTCAGGCCCAACGCCGGCAACTCTTTCTCTGTGCACGTCGAATTCAGCGAGCGTGGCATCATCATCAGAGCCTTCGGATCGATGATGCTTCTCGCTTGCAAGCGTGGTGGCGAAAAGCGTACGCGCAACATTGTCGTCTTAGAGCGCAAAGTGCCTGCAAACTGCAAAACGCGTGGCGTTCCTGGAGGCAAAAAAGGATCCTGGTCGCCTCCAAGCGATGCGTCACGTGGTGGAAACTTGAGCTCTGGCGCAGACGGCGACGCTTTGCGGCGAGTGCCATCCAGTCCCACTATAGAGGAATTCTTACTGCGCGAAAAATTCGAGCAACACGGAAAGCAGAATGGCGCACTGCACATGAGCTTCGACGGCGACAAGAAGCCGCAAGCACTCTTCAGGCTCATTGGAATAGAATTACTGCTGCGCGAAGGGATCGTGCAACGCGGAAAGCTCAATTTTGCGCTGCTCAAGAGCTTCGAGATAACGCCGCAAGCACTTGTGCAGCGTGGTGGAGACTCCGGACACGGTCCAGAAGACAACATGGGGCGGCGCAGTGCATCCAAGCATATTTTCGAATCTATATTGTGTCTCGGCAGCAACGACGTGTTGCGCAGGACAAGGCAAGGGCTGCAGCGCTTTTGCAGTCATTGTGGCGACGTGAGCATGGAAACCTGCGTGCTTTGCAAAAGGCGGCAGCCTTTGCAGCGGCAGCTCGTATCCAATGTAATTATCGTGGTTTGCTAGGGCGTCGCCGCGCAAATGATGCCCGAAAAGCCCTTGATAGAAGAACCCGTGCTCGCCGCGAGCGCGAAGCGGCCCTGAAACTACAGCGCTTTGTACGTGCCAAGCGTTGTGACAAAAGAAACATTGCTCGCGATTACCGTGTCGATCAAAAGCAAAGTGTTCCCGAGACGAGCAGCCCGCGGCCAGAGGAACAAGAGAAGCATAAAGAGACGCGTCTGCGTGATGACGCAAAGACTTTGCCAATGTCTCGAGCCGGTGGTGGCCGTCTGTACGGGTCAACCGGGTCGCGAGTAGGAAGTAATGGGACCGAAATGGAAGCGCCGCCCTTCCCCCAGAATCAATTGCGACCACGCATCTACAAGGTACCGGAACGACGGTCGCGCGTTTTGCCACCCGTACGCAAACCAGTCCGAAAGACAGCGGCTCGCAAGCCCGTGCGACCTTCGCGGCGCGATGACACATATTCGTGGAGTTACTCTACGCAGGTGCGCCAGCAGCGTCAGCGTCAGCGCATTCCTCAAGAATCGACAATTTCGCATGAATCTCAGCATTACAGCAATCGAAAGACTCTGTCCCGAGCTCATGGCCATCTCGGCGACGAACGGAACGAGGAGGCAAGTGTGCGGCTACCGGCTATCCATAAACGTGAAGGTTCTGTTGCGGCTTTGCATTCGCCAGGTTTCGGGGCTCAAAAACGCTGGAACCCATCATCAACAGGCAAAAAGGTGGTTCTGCCTCTGTAAAACTCCGCAGCATCGTATCGTGCAAAAAGTGATTGCTGCTGCTTTTTCTTCTTTCAAAAATTACTACTACATTTTTTTTTTCGGGTTTGTGTCCACCAAGGCGTCCAGATTCGCCTTGAGAGTCTCTTGTGGGAAATGGAAATGACGTGAACAGAAAGCAGCACCACAGAAGCGGTAAGGCCGGGGAAGTTTCATGGCAACTACGACGGCCGCTAGTTCATGCGACATGAAGGTAAGTCTAACAGCGCTCGCGGTATGGACTAGCACGGCCAAGGTATTCAGAATCAGCAAGCTCTAAACAACAACCTCTAGACGAATCTTTAAGGAGGCGAGAACATCGAGTTCGACAACTGACCCAGGCGATCCCAGCGTACATAGCTTTACTAGCAATCTATTTGACTGTAGTTATTTCAACAGTCTCTCTCTCTCTCATAATGAGTGCCTTGACGGTTTCGAATCTCGTCCGAGTTGCAGAAATGAGAACGTAGCATTTTTTCCTCTTAAAGGGAAACGCTAGTGTCCAGCAGATCTTTCCGCTTTACTTCGTGAGCTCGTCTGGTGCCATGCAGACTCTTGGGAAGTTGCGAAACAAGTTCCTGAACAGCATGGACTTCCATTATATCGCTCAAAATCTACTTCCTCCTCGTTTCAAGAAGATTTTGTTTTGAAAAGTTTTAGGGAGCCGGCAACAAGTTATGCGAAATCATGCGGTATACATCGTGAGTTTCGTTTGCGTTTTATACTTTATTTTTTTGGTCTTTCTATCGAGGCCATCACGTGGCCGTGGTCGCAGAGACAACAAGCCCAGCGTCTGCTGCAGCATTCCAAAGAACGTCGGCAACCTGTCCAAGTTGCGCACTTTGCAGGCTTGCCACCAAGAAAATGATGAGCTGCTTGAGCGCCGTGAGGAGTTCTTTGTTGGTTTCAAGGGTGGCCGAATCGAGCCCACTTGTTTCTGGCATAAGCTGAATGAAATGCTGCATGCTGACACCTGCGCGAGCTTGAATGATGGCGGTGTCGATCCCGAGCTGACGCACGAGCGCACTGACCATGCCTCGCACACGATCGAGAAGCGTGACACGCGCAGCGTTTTGATACTTGTCAAGAAAAGCTGTGAGAATATTACCGAGAAGATCAACCTCATGCGAAGGTGCCAGCGCAATCCGCGTGTCGAGGTACCGTGCCACAAGCGCGGGGTCCACGGGTACATAGTTTGCAACCACTTGGGCTTCGAGATTTAGGTAGCGAATGCGTTGCAAAGTCATTCGACGACGCATGTCTAGCACATGTGTCGCAATGATGCCTTCCAGTGCTGCGCGATCGGCGTCGTTGGTGGCGTTGGCGGCAACACCGGCATGAGCAGAAGCAGGAGAGCTCGCCGACGACAAGAGCCCGGGGTGCAGACGCTGCTGCTGCTGCTGCAGCTGGAGCATTTCGCCTTGCATAGATTGTGCCTCTTGCGTCTGAGGTGCACTTCGATTTTGCGCCAAGAGCTCATGCAAGCCTGCAAGGCTTTGAAGTCCGGGCACATTTCCTTGCATGAGTGGAGTCTGCGAGCCCATGGGTGCAGATGTAAGGCCGTTCGGTGAAAGTGCAGCGAGAAGTGCTGCCGGCGAAGAGTGTGTGGGTGTGATTGTCCCCGAGCTCGAAGCCGTGGAGAGCGGTTGCGAAGCGAGCAAGCCCCGATGCTGTGCCAAAGAAGAGGCAGACGAGACCGAGAGCGAGGCAGGGGAGTTTTGCCGCTCTTGCGCAGCAGAGAGGATGGGGCTCAAGTTGAGACCTTGTCCAATCGGTAAGCCGAGCTGAACGGGTCGAGTATTTGGCGACGACGAGGAAGAAGAAGACGCAGACGACGAGGAAGGTTTGGATGACGACGAGGAGGAGGAGGAGAAGGAGGTTGCTGCCGCCGCCGCTGCCGCTGCTGCTCCAGCGGACCGTTTGCGCGCGCGCTTGAGACCCTGACTCTCCTTGTGCTTGGCGATCCAATCGTTTTGAGTGTCCTCGCGGAGCTGGTCAATTTTGTCGGGAAAGTTGAGTTGGGCCCACGTCCCGTGCACCTGAAGAGCGCGAATATCGTAGGCCCAGGCGGCGTCTGCTTCCTTTTCAAAGTAGCCCAGATATTCGTACTTGCCGTTGACGGTGATTTGAGCCTTCCAAACGTGGTTCGCTTTGAACCAGCTGACGCCTCTGAATTTGCTCGTACATGAGCTCGGTCGCGAGCGTTTCAGGCCTGAGCGCCGGGCGCTGGCGCTCGACTTGGCCCCAGAGGCCGACGATCCTTGGCTCGACGTCGAGAGCGCGGACCCGGAGCTGGAGCGTAAATGTTTTTCAGTTTTTTCGATGTGACTGCTTGCGCTGCCCGACGTCGCTTCAGTCTTGACATCTACGTGGGCCTTTGTTGCCGACACTGATGGTGCGGAGGCTTGAGGTTGTTTCTGTTTTTCGGTTTGGCCAGTGGACTCGCTCGATTCGGCGTCAGGGGCGTTCTTGTTGTGCTCATTTCCCTCGTTTGCTTTTTCCTTCTTGTGCAGAGATTGGTCGTTTTGTTTTGGCGACTCCTGTTGCGATTGTTGCTGCTGTTTACGTGGCGAAGTGGCCTTTTGCAAGTCCGCGAGCTCATTCTTGACCATCATAAAGTTGGACGTGAGGAAGGGCAGCGAGAGGAGGCCCGGTCCCAGCACGCCCACGGGTTGGCGCTCCAGCGTGCTGAAGCTGCGTCCGCGGGCTCTGCCCCGAGGCAAAGCCCACGCGTTCCCGTGCGTCCCGTCCGTCCCTAGCCTCCTTCGCCTTCCTCGCGGCGAAGCGGCTCTTCCTCGGTCACTTGCTTGCTTGCTTGCTTGGCGAGGCTCGGTTCCCTTGCTCGCTGGAGTTGCAAAATTGCTTGCCCTCGCCCGAGGCCCAGACGCTCCAGGCTAAACGACTGACTGACTGACTGACTGACTGACTGACTGACTGAGAGAGAGAGAAACGGAGACCCGACTCGGTTGCGGCGCTTGTCTTTCCGCCAATGTACGTACGTACGTCCGTGCTTGTGAGCGCTCCTTTCCTCTCCTTTACTTCGCGGTCCGTGCGCCGGCCGCTCTAGATTGTAGTCTGTCTGCCCGTTCCAGCGAGGCCCGCCGCCGCTGACCGGCCGGAGTTTTTCTGTCCCTCTCGGCGTGCCGCGCCTCGCGAGCCTCCTTCCTCTCTCCCGCGTCCTCCGGACAGAAACGCGCGAGCTCGAGCGACGCACGCTCGCTCGGGGGGAAACGATGTGTCTTGAGGAGGGGTTGCGAATCGTGGCAGGACAGCGCCCGCGGTGCGCACGCGGCGCGAGGAGGAGTAGGAGGCAGATAGAGAAACCAGTGAAAATGAAAGCAGGCCTGCGTGTCTGCCTGCCTGGGAGGCGCGAGGTTCCAGGAGGTTCCAGGTCCTGCCGCGCCAGCCCCGTTTCCCGCAGCGCGCACTCCGCAGCGCACCGCAGCGCGCGGGTTATCTGTGGGCCACACCTGGCCCCGCGGGCGGGGGGAAGCAAGCGAGTAGAGCTGCTGGCTGGCTGGCAGCGGTAGTTGGGGAAGAAGTGAATGAAGGGAGGCACGACAGAGGACCCAAGGATGCAGCGACCAATTGACGGATCGATGCGATGGATGATGGATGGACGGATGCGTGCGTGCGAGAGAGGGAGAGGGTGACGAGGAGGAACGGGACGCGGTCAAGGAGCAGAGGAAGCCCTCGGAAAGACGGCGCTTCCGATCCGACGGAGGTGGCCGAGCCCGGGTTCGTCGTGCGTCCGAGCGTGGGTGACTGACTTGACTGACTGGCTCACGAAAGAAAGCCTGGGTCCCTTGGAGCGCGCGTTCGGCCAGTGAAACTTGCTTCGTTGGGGAGTTTCGCGGAGACTGCGTACGCGAAAGCAAAGCTAGGCGAAAGCCAAGCCTCGCCGACAAGCAAAGCTAAAGCTAGAGCTAGCTAGCTGGAGCTAGACCTTCTTTATTTTGGCGTCCTTCCTTGTTTGTTGACTTCCTTAGCTGCGCTATCGCCGGTTGGCCTCGAGATTGACTCTGCTACGTGCGTGAGTGCGTGCCCGCCTTGACGTTCTTTCAACTTCCTCGAGGTACACCTGGCTGGCCTGCCGCGACCTCGCCTCGAAAACGCAAAGTCCCGGCGACGCCGGATTTCCTTCCTTCGCGCCTTCTTCCTCCGCCGGTCCCGGACGCCCGGAACCCTGGAAGGAAAGGAAAAGAAAGGAAAGGAAGAAAGGAAGAGGGAGGGGTAAAGTAAAATCTGCAAAATAGCAGTGGCGGCAGACACCACGCACCACGCCACCAGCCCGTCGATCGATCAAGAAAGCCGTCCCGCGCCACGCAAAGTCGAGTGGACCCGAGTCGAGTCGGACGCGCTCCGCGTGCTCCAGACGCGAGCGGGCCGGGACTCGCGCGCGGGCGGATGGACGCGGGAGCGAGGCGGGGAGAAGGGAGGGGGCAGGCAAGGAAGGAAGGAAGGAAAAAGAAGAAAGGCGGTGCGAGGCGAGGCGAGACAGGCGGAGAGCGGGCTGCGGGCGGACAGGAAGAAGCGCGGGCGCGCAGGAAGAAGGCGCGCGGCGCAATCGTTTTTCCGCCAAATCTGCGAGTCGCTCCGAGGCTCGCTCGCTCTCGCCCTCTCTCTTTCCCGCCTTCTTTCCTGGTCGCTTTTTCCGCGCCCGCGGCGCCTTCGCGTCGAGGGGAGAGATCAAGAGCGCCCGGCGAGCGAGACTCTCGCCGCGTCTGCGCGCGAGGGCCCGAGCTCCGGCGGCCGCGAGGACACGAGCGAGCGCAGGCCGCCAGCCAGCCAGCCGGCTGCTCCTGCTCTGCTCTGCTCTGCTCTGCTCTGCGCGCGCTGGACGGAGAGATGGAGACGGAGATGCGGCGAGCGAGCGAGCGATGGAGGCAGAGGCAACGAACGAAGCGAGCTGCGCCGCGATCGCAGCGCCTGCCGCGAGAGCTCTCGCTCTCGCTCTCGCTCGCGCCGCGAAGGCAAGGCGGGGCTGCGTCGCGCGGCGGCGCGGTGGCTCGCGGCTGGCGTCGGCCCGCGCGAGCGTGCGCGACGGGAAGCCCCTCGAGGCAGGGACTCCGCAGAAGAGGCTGGGTGGGTCCGGGGCGAGAGCGAGCCCGATGCGATGCAGGGAGCGCGAGGTTGTACCCTGGCGCCAAGACGCGAGCCACCGCACGCTACGACTCTGCGCGCTGCTCGGCGCTGCGCGGCACTGCACTGCGCTGCGCTGCGCTGCTCGGCGGGCGCGGGCGGGCCGGCCTACCGGGCCGCGGGAGCACGCGAGCGGGCGCGAGGAGCGGCGGGCGAATGGGCGGGGAAGGAGCGGCGGTCCCGCGTTTGCCTTTTGCCGCTCGCTGCTCTGTCGTGAGTTTGCTTTCCGGCACTCATGTCACTCGCGGCTGCTTTTCCTGCATTTTATCCTTTCCTTGCTTTTCTTTTTGTTCTCTGTCTTGGTCGAACAGATCGTCTCGATCGAGGATAGACATCGAGCGATCACCTCTCGACGAATCGCTCACGCGCGGCCGGAGCGAGGAGTTGGCTGGCGTCGAAAAGAAAAGCGCATCGATGGATGGTTGGACGGTCAGCGGATGGACGCATGGATGCATGGATGGATGGTAGAGCGAAACGAGCCAATCGGAGCAAGCTCGGAAAGAGAAAACCGTTCAGCCGTGTGCTGCGGCCAGACAGCTGAGCTGGCGGGGTGAGACAAGACAAGACAAGACAAGACAAGACAAGACCGTCGTGGTGTGACCACAAGTTGGCAAAAGCAAGCGGAAACTAGCAAAACCAAGCACCTGGCTGGTGCTGGCTGCACGCCGCAGGGGAATCCGAGACGGGGCCCGAGACAGAGCCGACGCCTGTCTCTACCTGCTGCGAGAGCCTCCCTCGATCGATCAACCTTGCACCACGCCGCGCTTCTTGCGGCTGCTCTATCTAGCTGGTCGATCGATGCCCAGATGGACGGATGGTGGATGCACGGACGATGAACCCCGATGATGCCGAGCAGGAAGGAAGCAAGGAAACCCCTGCTCCTGCTCCTGCTCCTGCTCCTGCTTCTGCTGGTGTGGCTGCCACTGACCGCCGACGCCTCGCTCGCTCCGCCTCCTCCCTCGCCCCCCGCGCCAGCCTGCCACGCGCAGCCAGCCAGCCAGCCAGCCCGGCGCCAGGAGCGCAAAACGGCCGCAGCAAGCGCACTGCCCCCGGCGCGTACGGTTAGGGGGCGCGAGCCCGCAGGTGTGGACCGCGCCAGGCAGGCTGGGCTAAGCGGGGCAAGCCGAGAACGAGCGAGCGCGAGGTTGGTTGCAGTTGCTTGGATGCGAGGTCGGCGAGGCTGGCGGGGGCGGCTGGCTGGCTGGCTGGCTGGCTGGCGGATGGCCGGCGGCTCCCGCTTTGCGTTCTTTCTTACTTTCTTTCGCTCGGGGGTGCGCGGTTCGGCCGCGGCGGCTGCGGTGGCCTCGGATGGATGGAGTTATGGAAAATCTCCGAGACTCCGAACCACGCGCGCCGTATCGTGCCGTGCCAGTTTGCTGTGCCACGAGGAGCAAGCTTCACTTATCGCTGCGAGTGCACGCCGTAGGAGCGTGCGCGTGCGTGGCGGGGGTCTCCAAGAAGTCGAGGAGTGAGTGAGTGAGTGAGTGAGAGGAGGAAATGACGGCGGAATAGTGGTGGCTGTGGCTCGAGTCTTGAACAAAAATGTGTTGGATTCTTTGGATTGGGATGGCGCGTCCCACACCGCGGGGATTTTGGAAGAGAGGAGCGCGAGAAAGGTCGCTCCGCTCGCCTGCTTCTTTCCCCTGCCGCCGCTGGTGGTATCGGGCTCTCAGTATTTCTTCTCTTCCGCCAATGCCGCGGCGCCGCGAGGCCCTGACTCGGTCTCGCGTGCTAGATTGACTGATGACAGCACGCCCTGCCCCGCTCGCGCCGCGGGTTTCGCTGGCCGCTGTGCGTGCTCCGCACGACACTGTCCTGGGCTCGAGCCTGTCGAAAGAGAGGCCCTCTATTTTTTCCCGAATCTCGCAGGGTGCTGGATGTGCACGGACCCTTGAAAAGACACATACCGCTGCTGTAGCCTGCAGCACCCACGTGCAAGGGGCAGGCGCCGAGGAAGAAGAAGTCTTGACTCGAGTCCGCGCCTTGTGTGTGCGTATGTGTGTATAGCGCGGTGGCTGTCGTGGACTGTAGCGCCCGACCGGAGACCGCACACTTGGCTGCTTGGTTGCTTGGTTACTTGGTTGCGAACTTTGCATGCTTTTGCTCCGTAGCTCGTCCGATGAAAGCAAAGCAGGGCAGAGCAGATAAAAGAAAAGAAATGAAAAGAAATGAAGAGCAGCGTAGTTGTGAGGTTGGTTGGTTGTTTTAGGAGCGAGCGGCCGCCGTGCCGCACGTCGAGTCGAGCCGTGTCGTGTCGACCATCGCGGGGGAGAAAGAAAGAAAGAAAGAAACGCGAAGTCCGCGAGACGTGCGACACCGCGTTCTCGAGAGCTAACCAGCGACACCGGTCGAGCGATCGATCGATCGATCGATCGAGCGAGCGAGCGAGCCTGCCCGCCATGGCCGCTGCCTGCTGCTCCTGCGAGGGGTCGCTCCCCTTGCTTTGCCTTGCCTTGGCGCGGTCGCTTTACACGCACGTACGCACTGCCGTCCAGGCGGCGGCGGCGGCGCACAATGCGTCGACCGCCTGGCTGGCTGGCTGGTGCGACTCGCTGTCGGCAAATCTCGATGCGGCTCTCGGAAACAGGGCCTGGACGGGACCGCCGCGTCGAGAGTGAGAGAGAGAGAGAAGGAACAAGAAAGGAAACAGGAACAGAAAGAAAGAAAGAAAGAAAGAAAGAAAGAAAGAAAGAAAGAAAGAAAGAAAGAAAGAAAGAAAGAAAGAAAGAAAGAAAGGAGCCGAGCCTGCCTCACAGAGGCGAGATCCGCGTGATATCTATCACCTCGCGACCTCGCGCCGAGCCAGGCCAGGCAGCCGACTTTTCGCAGCGAGGCGGCGAGCGTTCTCGGTCTCGCGGCGGCAACCAGATCCGGGCGAAGGAGATCGAGGCGGCCATGATCGAGCGGCGGGCCGCTCGGCAGACACGAAGCGAGGAGGCGGACCGCGCCAAGGAGTGGAGGGAAAGGGGGGCAGGGCGAGAGGAGGCCGCGGCACGTCCCAGCGTGACTTGACTTGACTCCACCCAGTCGACATGTGCATGTAAGGGCACGGACCCTGGGTCGTCGCTACGCTCTCTCCCTCTCGCAGCGGCGGGCGGGCTGCCGCCCTGTCCTGTCCCGTCCTCAGGCTGGCTGTTGTTTCGTTTGTTTGTTTGTTTGTTTGTTTGTTTCTTAGGTTGCTTCTTTGTCTCCTGTCCTCATGTCGTGTCTCGCAGGAAGTGCGCGCGAGTGAGTGCGCGAGATGAGGTGACCTGACCCCGTCGCGAGCGCTTTCTTTCTTTCCTTCTTTCTTTCCTCCGCTCCGCAGAAGCAGGCAGGCAAGGCGTGAGCAGAGTCGCGGGAGGGTGCGTCCACGCGGGCGCGAACCGTCCAGACGCGCCCGGAGTCGACGCGCTGCGACGCGAGCCCCGAGGCAAGTCGAGCCCCAGGGAGGCGCTGGGCAGCGCAGGCTGGAGCTAGCGAGCGCGCTAGCTTCCAGCAAGCGAGCGAGCCCGGCCTGACTAGCTTGCTAACTGTAACCGCCGGCCAGTGCGAGCCAGCTGTGCGCTCACTCACTCACGGTTGTCAATCAACCAGTCGATCGAGAAGCCTGGGTTGGCCCGTTCGTTGCGCTCGACACGGGACGGCGCCGCAGCGGACTCGACGCCGAGCATGGATCCCGGCTCGCGGCTGTTCGCGTTGGCTTGCTTGCTTGCTTGCTTGCTTGCTTGCATGCTCGCTTTAAGCGTAGAGGCTGTGAGCGTGCTTGCTTTTAGATTGGCTCGAGTGACTGGTCGGCTGAATGCTCGAGACAAGCCGGGGACCGCCTGGCTGACTGCCTAACTGAGCCAGCGACAGACGGCGACGGATAGACGGATAAAAGACAGCTAGCCAGCCAGACAGACAGACAGACAAATAACTGACTGACTGCCTCGCCGACTGACAAAAAGAAACAAAGCGAAATGCAATAGCCTAGTTCAAAGAAATGCAATAGCCTAGTTCAAAGAAATGCAAAGCAAAACAAGGCAAAACAAAGCAATGCAAAGTATGAGGGGTGGTGCATGAGCGCACGTTCGCAGGTGGACGGAGGATTTGCTCCTCCTGTCGTCGTGCCTCCTGCAGCCGCTGCTTGCAGTTGCATGTTGCTTCTCGCTTGCTTCTTGCGCGCTTGCTTCTTGCTTCTCGCTTGCTTTTCCGTACTTTCTGCGAGGTTCCGACTTGCGTTTCGACACGCGTCGAGTCAGGGTCAGCTGTCAGCTGGCTGGCAGCTGCATATCGAGCAAGCCGGAGCCACCTGGTTGGTAGTCGCTGGCAACCAAGTGCAGGCCAGCATGGATAAATAAGTAGATGCACACGGCAGGATTGACACGTGGAATAGAGTTGGGCGACTTGCTTGCTTGCTTGCTTGCTTGCACTGTCAAGTCGGGTCGCGGTCGCTCGCTTGGCCGCAAAGCCCGCCCGCGTTCGCGTCAGTCGGCGACGCGAACCGCCTCGACGTTTGACTGGCAGTGGATACAAGGGACGCCCTTCCCGTCCCGTTCGCCGTTGGGAACCCGCCTCTGCCTTCCGGGAAACACGGACGGCGTCAAGCCTACGCGGACTCGGCTCGACACGAGGCCGAGACGACTGCAACGATAGGCATGAGGATCGGATCGAAGAACGCGACAACGTGTCTTTTACTATGAGCTAGGGCGGTCAATATCCAAAGTTGCCCCGTCGCAGCATCCAGAGAAAGATATTCTTCCTTTTACATCTTTATCTTCTTCTTCATCCTCTCCTTTCTTCTTCCCCTTTCTTCTGCTTCTTCTTCATTCCTTGCCTGGTTCCTGTTCCCAAACGAGCGACCAAACGTTCTTCGAAAGATGGCCAAGCAAACGCTTCGCCCAGTGAAGATCAAGTTCGAGTTGGTCGCCCTCGGTCTGGCTGGCTGGCTGGCTGGCTGGCTGGCTGGCTGCGCTTGGCCGTCGACGTGAACGAAAGAAAGGTCCCGGCAAGCGCACGAAACGTGGAGGAGAACCAGGCCTCGCTTTGCTTGTTACGGTGCGCTGGTGGGCGTGGTGGACACGAACACGGAGATACTCTGACTTCGACTGACGGACGCGGTGCGTTCGAGGGGGACCAAACGAGGGTCGCCGCCGCCCCCAGCCAGCCAACCACAGCCCCTGCGAGTCAGCCCACAATGGCCAGCCAGCCAGCCAGGACAGGACAGGACAGGACAGGGCTCAAACTGGCTGTCAGAATTCAACAAAGAAAGGTGACCTTCACACCCGTGCGAGCACGTCTGGACGGTCAGTTTGCCTGGCTGCATATTGACCTAGCAAGCAACTTAGCAAGCAAGCAAGCAGCTCATCAGAACGCTTCGACTCCGGAATACCACGGAAACGGCAAACCAAGAGACAAACCTCCGCGACCGCACGACCGACCGACCGACCGATCGACCGGCCGACACAGAGAGGGAGAGAGACAGGCAGACCGGCTGCCCAAATGATCAATCGGCTGGTTCTTACAATGGTGTTCATTCATTTCATCACTTCGCCGCTCGCTCAAACCGGCCTGGACCGACGATCAACACCCCACGTGTACATACACAAACAAGCTTACCCGCGTCTGTGCAAGGGCGTCCGGGCGGGCATTTTGTTTCTCCGTTCAAGAAAGCAAGTCGCGGAGGCTGGCCATGGTGGCTGCCTGGCTGGCCATGGCGGGCTGGATGGCAATTCTGTTCTGGGGTCCTTGAATGTCTTGATTGAGCTGGCGAGAAAACGTCGAGATTTAGGGAGCGGAGAGGAAGAAGCGCCCGCGCGGGTCTCAGAGCAAGCTGTGGGAGAGAGGGGAGCCTCGGGGGGCACGCGACGGTGGGTACACGTTTGCTGTCACCCCTTTGGACCACACCCGGTCCCCGCAGAACCCAGCGGGTCCGGCACGGCTTCCAAGCCCGCGCTGGTGCGGGTGTTTTGGAATACCGTAGCGTCTCCGCAGCTTCCCGCAGTGCCGGACGGTGCACGCAGAAGCTTTGGGAAGATCGGGCGCGCGGAGAATTAGTCCCCGGAGTAATGGTCCCGCAGCGGCACGAGCGGTACGAGCGCAACGACTTTCGCAGCACCCCCTTCAGCGGAGACCGGCCCCTTTCGCTCGCAGGAGGGGCGGCGTCCAGAGGGGGCGCAGGGCGAGACCGCGCAGAGACGCAGGCCCTGTGTCGCGGGGCCTCCTGCCTCGCCTTTTATCTTTGCCGGGCGAGTCGAGGCTCGTCTTCTCCGGTCTTGACGCGGCCGCGCCCGGCGGCGTCAAGCGAAGCGACGCGACTCTCGCGCGCCGCAGCCGATTTCCCTTTCCCGCCCTTGCCTTCTTCCGCCTGCCCCCCTCCCTCTCCTCGTCCCTCCCTCCGCGGGCCGGACCCCGAGGACGGCGGTGACGTTTGCGGCGCCGCGCGGGGGCTGGCGAGGAAGACGGCCCCCGCCCGCCAGCCCGAGACTGCCGGCACGCGACGCGACGCGTGCGCCACGCGCGGCGAGACGTCATCGCGCCAGGGCGACGCCGTGGGGGGCGAGTGGGCTCGGAGCGGGGTATAGATAATAAAAAAAAAGCAGGGCGGACGCACGCGCCCTCGCGACCGGCGTCCATCCGATCCGATCCGACTTGCAGCGGCGTTGTAGCAGTAGGTTTTGGCGAGTTGCTGTTGGCTGGGTGCATGCAATGCTATGCAATGAATGCAAGGCAATGCAAGGCAAGGCAAGGCAAGGCAACGCAGGGAGGGAGGGTGTGGCAGCCAGGTCAAGCTGCTCTTAGGCGGCGTTCGCTCCGCTTCTTTGTTTGCGGGGCAGCGAATTGGCGAACCGGATTGGATCGGATCGGATCGGATCGGATCGGATCGAATCGAATGTGATCGCATCGAGTCGAGCGAAGCCGAGCGGAGTCTCGCCCCGACTCGACGCGGTCCGAGGCGACGATGAAACCCATCTAGAGAGCGAGCAAGTCCGTCGTTCAATCGTTCGTTCGTTCGTAGGTTGATTTGGTTCTTTTTTTCGTTCGAATGATCGATCGCTAAATGCGCCAAAGCTATTGCCCCTGATCTTTGGTCTCTTGACTGATTTGCCAATGTGCCAATATAAAATTCTATTCATGGATGGCTCATTCACCTATGGATTGACTTGCCCTTGATTTGCTGATAGCTGATTGATTCTTTCAAATTTACTGGGTTAAATTTGCCCTTGGTGGCTGATTGTATGCGGCCTGATTTTTAAGTTAAAATTTATGCTACTACTGGTGTCCACCTGACTTGATTCACGGGATTTGATTTCATGGTTTTTGACTTTATGATTTATGAATTTACGGTTTTTGGATTTATGATTTGTGTCGAATTTTATAACGTTGTTTAGGGTGTACCTCATATCAGGGTGACTGACGTGACGTGTCCGCTTGACGTCTAAAACGATCGAAAGTTAAGGAAAGACGAAACGAGGGTTACCCGGCGAGCACGCAGCGTCATTCTCCTCCGCGGCCACAACCTCGAACTCGTCCATGTCCATGGCAGAGGTCACATACTCGCGGTTCTCCTCCAGCACGGCGCGCTGGTCGTAAGGGACGCTAAGCTCGAGCGCCTGGGGACCGAGCTCCTGCGCGCTCATCATCGTCTGCGCGGCAGTCTTCATCACGTCCTTCATGTTCTTCTTGAGAAGATCATCCGTCTTGCACGCATCCTTGAGCTGCTTCATGATGTCATCCGGGAAGCTGCGCGTCTCAGCATCATACTTGGACGCCAAGAACTTGAACACTGCCTCCTGGTACGCGGGGTACTTGTCGTTGATGACAATCTGCACCTTGCGGATCGGCTCGTCCGCGTTGGCCGCATTCTTCTTCTTGCGCTGCTTCACTTCCTTCTCTGCCTTGACGCGCACGTTGCGGATCGTGCTGCCCATGTACTCGACGCTACGCACAAATCCAACGTCCGGCTTCTCCACGGTCGGCCACAGCTCCTTGACCACAAAGCTCGACTTGCCCAAGTAATCGCGCCAAATCTTCTCGCAAAAGTGAGGGCACACCGGGGCCATAATCACAGCCAGCGTCTCCAGGAACTTGCGCACCAGGCCACGGTGCAGAGGCTGGTTCTGCCGCGCGCACGCGTCACGGTACGCGTCCCGGAACCCGAGAAACTCGTAAAAGCCAGTCTTGACAACGTCGCGGTACCGCATCGCCTCGTACGCGACCTGGCACTCCTCCACGGCCAGGTTCATCTGCGCATTGAACGCCCGCTCGAAAAAGTTGTACTCTTCCGCGCTCACGTCACGCATCTCGGCCTGCGCCTTCTCCGCGAGCACCTCCTCGGCCCAGTCCAGCTCAGTCGTCAGGCGCAGGATCGACTTGTCCGCGACTTCGCACGAAAAGTTCGCGTCATCCAGCGAGTCACCTGCTGCTGCGAGGGCGAGACGGGTTGCGTCGGCAGTCCAGCCAACAACAATCTTCTTACCGCTCTGCTCGAACGAACGATGCCCGGCCACCGACTCTTGGATCGTGAAAAAGTTGCCCTTTGACTTGGACATCTTCTCGTTCTCCACCTGCACAAAACCTGTGTGTCCGTGAAAGCAACCCAAAAAAGCAATCGAACAAGGACAAACAATGCATAAACCGTAGCATTTCCCGCTGTCAGTTTTCCTGTCACCATTCGATCTCAACTGATTCCCCACCTCAGCCTCGTCCTTCCCCTTGACTCGCCTCACGTCTCCCGCGCCGGAGTCTCAAGACGCCCGCACAAACACAAGAATTCAAGTTGTTTGAGCCATTGGAGACACAAAGCGGACGGACCACACGGCGTTTGCCGCGACCGCAATGCGTACTATGATGCTCTTTGTCCATCTATGGCAGCCTTTGCAGTAGTGACGCAGGCCAAAAGACCTCACGTCGCCCACCGCAAAGGGCCATCAAAAGCCCGCGTCCAAAATATCCAGGTGTCAGAAAACCCGACGATCGGATGCTGGCCACCTCCGCCGTCACAGGCGCCAACGCCAAAAAGGCGTCAGAAACTGCAACGTAAGATGAAGGTGCATGTCGAGACATTTTCAATCAAGAAAATAGCACGCGCGGATTTGAAAGCAATGCCAGAACGCCACTTGCCTCTCTCTCTCTCTCTCTCTCTGCACAACTCTCTCTTCTCGTGACGGCTCTTTTTTCCTTTTCCCTCACGTTTTCTCGTTCCTCTCCTTTCCTTTCCTCCCTCACGCTGTGAACGTACCGTTGCAATAAAAGGCTTGCGGCCACAGATCCTCACGGTCAGGCCAAATCGCCGCGTGCGTGTACAGCGACATGGTCAAGTGGTTGCGAATCAAGTCACGGCCCGAAACACGCAGGTCCAGCGGGTACCAGTACTCAAAGCTCTCGCGCAGCACCTTGAGCTTGTGCTCCTCAATACCACAGTCCTCAGGGTACGGGTTACCCAGAAAAATGTAGTCAAAGACAGCAGGCGTGAGCTGCTCAGGCTTGATGCCCAGCGGCGAGCCATTGCCGCGGTCGCCCGTGTAGTCATCCGCGTCCTTGCGACCCTGCAGCAAGTGGCAAATCGTGTAGTACGCCATGTAAATAGTAGAGTCCGACAGAGACTCAATGACGAACTGCTCGTCCCAAGGAACAAGCGTACCCAGGCCAAACGAACGTGAGCACGCCCACTCCTCGAGCCAGTCGAGCGTGTCCATGAAAGCCTTGCGTGTGCTGTCCGTAAACGTCTCAAAGTTCTTCGGGTCACGAACGTAGTCCTTGACCTTTTCGCGCCACTTCTCCTCGCCGTACTTGAGGAACCACTGGTCCAAATGGGCAACAACGCACTCGTCGCCCGAGCGGCTAACAACCTCGCTCTCGGGCTCAAAGTACACGATCGCCTCGCCGTCCTCGCACATCTTGGCCTTGACGACATCCTTGGCCTCGCTCACCTTCATACCCTCGACGCCGTCCTCCTTTCCGGCAATCATAATGCCCTCGTAAAAGCCGCGCTTGTACGTCTCGGCCTTGGCCTCCTTGAGCTTCTTCTCGTCGTGCTGAGATTTGATCTTAAGTTTGAGCACCATCGTCTCTGCAGCGCGATCGCCCAGGCCCGGAATGTTGATCACAGGGACCAGCTCAAAGGGTGCGACCATTTCCTCCGTCACGCCGTGCTTGGCCCGCAGCTTTTCGTCCGTCTTCCAGTCACGCAGCGCCGCGTAATCGTCCGCCGAGTCCGAAGGTACCGACGTCACGATACCCGTACCCTTGGTCATGGAGATCGACAGCAGAGGGAGAGCGTATACACGCTCGTACTTGGCCTTGGGCGCCTTGACGGGCACGCCCACGAGCTCCTTGCCGGAAATCGTGCCGAGCTGCTTCAGCTGACCCTGCGAACCAGGCTCCACAAAGGCATCCTGGTAAGACATGTTCCGCGCGGCGCGTGCAGCGCAAATGAGCACCTGACGCGTGCGCTCCGCCGACTTGGGCGTGTGCTGTACGTCAAACTCGTACACGCCGTACTCGCCACTGGGCAGCACGTAGCAGTTTGTCTGCCCGTACATGGTCTCGGGACGCAGCGTCGCTGCAACCATAAACACATGGCCCTTGGCAACAGACTCGCTCAGCTCCGGGATGCGCGACGTCACGCTCTCGGGCGCCTCCAGCAGCTGCAGCTTCACCAGCATGTACTCCTGCGGACCAACGTTCTCACCCTTGCTGCGGTCATGATCGGCGCATGCCTGCTTGTCCAGAGGCGAAAACACCGTCGGCCGGCGTCCAAAGTCGATCTTGCCTGCCTCCTTCAGACGAACGAACTGCCACCGGATAAAGGCATCGTAGAACGGGTTCAGAGACGTCGTGATGAAAGAGCGCCGCCAGTCCACGCGCGTGCCAAGCAGCTTCAGATCCTGCTCGTACAGGCGGGGGAAGTAGTCCAACCAGTACAGAGGATCGGCAAACTTGGGGATCTCCTCCTCTGGGACACCGGACATGACCAGAATGTCCCACTGCGTCTTGCTCTTGCCGCCAGTCTTGGCAGTCAGCTTTGACTTTTTGCCCTTGAACTTGGACACATCGGCGGGTGCAGCCTCGGCATCGGCCTCGGCGGCTGCCGCGGCGTTTTCGTCCTCATCGGGCACCACAACGGGCACGCCGTACTTTTCCATCTCAGCCTTGAGCTTGAACGCCGCACTCTGGATCGGCGAGCCCGTCACGTGCAGGCCAAACGGCCACACCACGTTGTAGCCTTGCGTCGTCTTGTACCCAGCCGCAAAATCAGCCTTGCACAGCGTGAACGCGTGACCAATGTGGGCGCGCGCATTGCAGTACGGGTACGGAAAAGAGACCAGGTACTTTTTCTTTTCCGGGTTCACGTCCGCCTCAAAAATCCGGTGCTCCTCCCATTGCGCCTGAATCTCGCTCTCGAGCTTGCGGACGCGGTCGCGACGAGGGAATGCGCCTGCCGGCGGCACCGCCTCGGCGGCCTCTCCGCTCGACATCTTTCGCCTCTTCCTTGCCACGAAACTCCTACGCTTTGCCGTAGCTAAACCTTAGCACTTGGCAACCTGCACCTGGCGGCCACGCAAAGCGCTGCTGGCCACGACTTTTTCGCGCGCCTTGCTTGCACGAGCGCGTGTCGCGCTCCGCTCCTCACGAGCGCGCAAGCTGCGCCAGCGGCCTTCTCCTCCCGGCGGTGGCTCGCGCCCCGCTCCTGCACCTCGCGCAAGCCGGTCCTCGCGCGCGCGCCCACCCAGATCGATCGATGGTCGTGCGCAGATTTTGGTTTTGCTTCACCTTGCCAAGGGCGTAGGATTTTGGGGGCCCAGCTAACTTCTTTTTTTAGGGACTTTGACCAATCTCACTCTCAATCTCAATCTCGATCTCGATCTTGCAAGGTCCATCCACCGGTCGGGAGCGCGAGCAGTTCTCGGCGTCTCGCGTACGCGACGCGGTGGCGTATCGGTTCTGGCGCTCGCGATGCAGCAAGCAAGCAAGCAAGCAAGCAAGCAAGCAAGCAAGCAAGCAAGCAGCCTTTGCGTCTGGCAAGACTCTGGGTCGAGTTCTACGCTTGTTCCTGGTCTGCGTATGCAGTTTGGGCACTTGCTTTCGCTTGCTTTGCCCAAGGCGAGGCGAGGGAGGGGTCGCAGTTAGGCAACGTGAAGGTTAGGAAAGCGCCATGGAGGGCCTGCGCAGGAGCACGCGCGCAAGGAGGCGGCCCGGCGAGGCCGAGGCCGAGGCCGAGGCCAAGGCGGAGGCCGCCCAACAGGCCAAAAAGCCCGCTCCCGCGGCCAAGAAAACGACGAAGAAAGCCGAGGAGAAAACGACCAAACCCAAGAAGGCGGCCTCCACCACCAAGTCCAAGACCAAGACACCCGCCAAGCGCAAGACCCCCGAAGGCGAGTCCGAGGAAAAGCCGGATTCGAAAAAGCTCGCCAAAGATGATGTCGCGACTGCCGACACGAAACAAGTGGATGCACAGCCCGAGGCAGAGACGGAGGTCTCGGTTGAAGCTTGTAAATCCTGAGGCGTCTTCAAACGCAGCTTCAAGAAACTGGACGATGCTCTCCGCGAGAGCATGGGCACCAATGCTCCCAAGGTGCTCTACAACCCTCAAGAGGCGCGGCCCCGCAAGGGGACTTTCGAAGTCACGCTGAACGGCGAAACACTTGTATCCCTCGTTGCCATGCCCCGTCCTTTTAAGCGCCTGCGCGAGCTCGATATCGACGCGCTCGCCGCAGACATCAAGTCCAAGCTGGAGAAAAACTAGGATTTCATATCAATCCTCACCCCAGCCATTTGATTCCCCCTCACGCCTCTGCCAAGATGAGCGCGACTCTTCACTTTAAGTGAGAGGGAGAGGGAGAGAGAGGGAAAGTCCGCTAAAAGTGCAAGCAAGCAGACTCATGACGTGCGCGCTCGAGAAAGAGATTCCCAATAAGCCCAACATCTTTTCAATAGAGGAGGAAAGAGGGCCTCGGGCGTGCATCGAACAGCTCGCGTGCTGACCGTGAAATGGCACATGAGCCGTCATTGTTGGGTTTTCTATTTTCAGTTTCTTGAACCCCGCGATGCGGCGCCATCATATCAGTCGCACTTCTTGCCTGCAGCACTAAAGGCCTACTGATCCCCCCTTTCCCTATTCCCCCTCACCAAAATAAAAGTACGTTCTTGAAATTCAAATTGCAAGGTTTTCTCGAAATGGAAAGTGGTGTCTCCCAACTTTGTGAGTTAGAACGGAAACACAAAAACGACACGCAAAAAACAAACAAAAGTGTATCCAAGGCGACCGTGAAAATCTCGTCAAGAACACTGCACGTCAATGCTTTGAAAAAGTGAATCAAAAGAAATACTCTTGTACGTAAAGTATGATCACGGTGTCAAATCACAGCAACTTCTTCGTCCGCGTTCGAGGCACCTCGAGACCGATGTTGACCCTCCAAAAAGGAATCAAACATGGGTTCATCAATCATTTCAAAGTCGCCGAGATGATCGTCTTGTTGATGATGATGCCGGCCACCGCGCTGGAAACGACGAATGAAGAACAGCCCAACGCCGCAGCAGCAGGTCAGACTTGAAATTACGACTACTGTGCCGAAAAGGTGCTCGCCAATCCGAGCGGGCTCAGCGTCTGTTGGCGACGCAGTCTCCGGTGCCGCGGCACTTGGCTCGTTGGATGGGCGCAAGGTTGGCACGTTGAGCGTTGACGGTCGTTTCGTGGGTGATGCAAAGGTCGGGCTCGCCGTGGGCTTTGCAGTCGGCGCGGCCGTCGCCGGCTTGCTCGGCGAACTTGTGGGCGACTTGGATACGGATGCCTCTCCCACACTCTCAAAGAGAAAGAGACAAGAGTCCTTTTCGCGACGTTGCAGAACGAGCAATTGCTCTGCAGTATTATTACCTGCAGCAGACACATGGCCCGACAATCCTAAGGTCCCGGAGGCAAGGTCCCCAGTCCCAGGTGTCGGCAGCGTTTGCGTCGCCACGCTCGCATTTAAAGAAGCAAAAGCAGCGCTAAGCTCCTCCTGCGTTGTCAACGATGATGCGATCGTATTAGCTGATATCACTGCTGTCCCCGTCGCGTTCGCGGCGATGAAGCGAAGCGTGAAGGAGTCACTAACGTTTTCTTGCGAGCTTGAGCTGTAGGTTCCCAAAATACCGAGCGAATTGTTCGCGACAGATGACACAAGACTCCACGGACCGTCTTCCGTCAAGTCAATGCGAAGGAGGCCGACGAGAAGTCCATGATCTATATCGACCAGTGCGACACGTCGTGCAAGAGAAAGCCCCGCAGCAACATCATCGGCTACAGCGCCACTCGAGGATATCGCTACCGTGCTCGGTCCGATAACTGCCATCGGTCCGAGAGATGCATTTCCAAAACCAAGACGAGCCGTCTGGTCTTCGCTAAGAATTGGGTTTTCCGTGGTTGTCACAGTGCAGTCACTCAGGTTCGCAATCTGCACGCGTTTCCCGTCGGTAACCAGAACAAAATTGTCTTTAGAAGAAAAAGATTCCCCCGCTTTTGATGATAAAAGTCCGCTGTCGAGTGGTGTCGCACCTTGAATCTGTGCAAGCCCATCTATGGAGGAGCACACGATATCGGGTCCACCTGCCGTTTCGTTGTCTGCACCTGCGAGATCTTCGGCATCAAGTGCCCATTGCATGACCTCGCCCGACGCTCGTACGAGTCTGACTGATCCCGCTGCGTCGTCCGTGACAGCGCGCAACCAAGCGCCGACTGCATCGTCAACGCCATCAAGGACGAGCTCACCAGCATCGGTCAACGCTGCGTCTGCGCCGTGCAACGCCGACCCTAAGACCAGCAGACTGATCCCAGCAGCGACAGCGATTGCCGAGGTCGTCATACCCCCTCCGCGAGGTCGCGTTCGCGTTCGCATCGCACGGTCCCCATTCATGACGACGGATGTTCGATTGAGAAATGCCAGCCTGCCTCGTCATCTCCGGTCAAGGTCAACAAGCCTCGATTGGCATTTCGGACCAGACCTGATCCAAAGGGAAAGGTATTGGTCAGTCGATCAGGCGAGCGGTCGGTGGAGCGGTCGGTGGATAGGTCGATAGGTCACCCTTTTCTTTATTGCACATTACAATCGCTACCTAAGTTTTCCGCGTAGTTGTCGGCGATTCGCGAGCGAACCTGCAAGACAGAGTCTCGACTCGCAGCAAGTTCGGCTTGCAATTCACGAAGCACCGCGACGCGCTCAGACGAAGAAAGAGCCGCAAAACGAGCACCCGCGTCAGTGTCGCCATCCACATCATCGAGCAGGACATCCATCGTCGGCTGCTCACCTTCCAAAAACGCATCCAAGAGCGCGGTAAGTCGTTTTGCTGCCCCCAGGTATTGCGTGACTTCTCCAATCACGTCGCGCAAAAGCCTCTCTTCGTCCGCGCGATGAGAAGCTGCCTTTTCTCGTGATGCTTCTTGTTGCGCTTCCATCTCGTCCAGTTTAAATGTTGCTTCCTCAAGCTTCTGTTGCAAATCAGCCTCGAGGTCTCGCGCGACTTCGAGCTGCTCGTCCGACTCCATCGCGCGCTGCTGTACATCTTTGAGCTGACGCAAGGTCGCTTCTAATTCGCTTTGCGCCTCTTGCAGTGCGCTTCGTATTTGCTCGGCCTCTTGCTCCGCGGCCACGCGGTCCCACTCCGCTTGTGTGAGCGTCTTTTCCCGCTGCTCCAGTTCGCTGCGAAGACGCGCAGCTTCCTTGGTCAGCGCGTTCGATTCCTTCAGTGACAACGAAGAAGAACCATCCATTTCTTGGCGAAAATCTCCGCTTCCGCTCTTGAGCGCTGCAAGCTCCGCCTCTGCGCGCCGTGCACGCTGCTCGAGCACCTGATTGGCTTGCTTCGACGCTTGCACCTCCTCGAGGCACCGTTTCACTTCGGCAAGCATTTCCAAATACTCCTGGCGTCCCGGACCCCGCGCGTTGGCAATGGCAGTCGTTGACGCAAGGGTTACGTCCTCGCCATCGCCACGCGCACTCTGGTCCTCGAGTCGTAGTTTTCTGCTTTCGCCAGACCGCGCCGACATAAGTGTATGTTCCTGCATCTTGCGCAAGTCGTCTTCTAACGCAGCGGTGCGCAATTTTTCCGTCGCAAGCTGGCGACTGGCATCATCCGCGGCTCGTGTCGCTCGCGCGGCGCGGTCATCAGCCCGATCGCGTTCCTCGCGTGTTTTCGACAAAGAAGCTTCGAGCTCCGCCTCCCGTTCGCGGGCCCGCTCGAGCTGTTTGTGTAATTTACTTTGCTCGTGCTGAGCAGTCTTGAGTTCGACGACAATGCTCGAGTTTGTTTGCCGCAGTGCTGCCTCCGTGTGCGAAGCGGTCTTCACCTTTGCATCGGCGATTTCGAGTCGACCGCGTACGAGGTCCATGTCGCGCTCGAGCAGACCAATCTTTTGGTTCTTCTCCAGAATCTGCTGCCGCAGTTTGTCCTCTGCGCGAAACTTTTCCTTTTCTCCGCGAGAGACGGTTTTGCGCATGGCTTCCATCTCGCGCGTCAAATGTTTGGTTTTGGTCTGGAGGTTTTTTCGTTCGCCTTCCAGCTGGCGCTGCCGCTCCTGATTCTCCTCGCGTTCCTTTTGTAAAAGGTCGTGCTGCCGTCGCAAGGCCTGTTCGTGATCGATCAGCTCCATTTCGCGCCTCTTGAGCTCGTCGCGTTTCGCCTTGATTTCTTGCGTCAAACGTGTCTTCGTTTCGAGATTGTCGAGCCGCTGCTCGTTTAGCATAGCCAAGAGGTCCTCGCTCGTCGTCCTTTCTACGAGGGCCTGTGCGCGCTCACGCGTGCTTTGCGTGCGGCCCCCATTCGTATAGGGTCGACTTGAGAACTCGTCATTTTCAAGTCGTGTCCATGGCTCGTCGCGCTTTTGGAGCAGCAACGAAGGCGTGTGTGAGCGCACTGGTCGGGAGCTACGACGTCGTTTTTCCTCGAAATCTTTGCGATGCTGTTGCTGTTGTTGCAGCTGTTGCTGTTGCTGTTGTTGCTGCTGCTGGTGCAAGAGGTGTCTTGATCGCTGCATGCCATCGATCCGATCAGCGACAAGAGCTTCGTGTTCTTGCCATCGCCCAGAATTCTCGTGGAAGCTAGGCTTTCCCCGCGAGTATGCCGCGTACGAGCTTTCTGGCCTCGGCCTTTGGCTGCTCGCACTTTGCTCGAGATGCCACTGTCGCGTGTCGCCATGCGATACTTTGGAATGAAGCTTTACGCTTGAAACTTCGGCCGAGAGATCAGGCCAAAGACTACGAGTTTTGCGCTCGCCCGTCTGTCCCAGACAATCGAGCGAGATCCACCCATCCATTATTTTTTTATTCGTTCATTCGTTCGAAGAGGTGAACACGTAGGTCATGTCATGCACGTAAGAAATACTGGTTCGTCGAAATCCTCAGTCGTTCACGGAACTTACCTTATGGCTCTCGCCATACAGACCTGCATGCGCGTTCCAGGCATTGTTGTCGTTCTCCTCGTTCTGTGTCCACGCGCGTTCACCGTCCCCCTCGTCGTCAGTCTCCCTTGGTCTCCTCTCTCCTCCAATCTAACCGGCGCTCGCTCGCTGGGCTTAATCTTTCGATTTTCTCTCTTCGCAATGCCCCTTCCCGCCCCGCGCGGACCAGCCGGCCAGAGGCGGCGCCGGGCTGGGCTTCGCTGCGGCGGTCTTGCTGCGCCCGTCGCCCGGATCTGCCCTTCCCGGGACCTGGTCCTGCACGCAGACGTACCATCGCTTCGGTCGGGTCGAGCGGGTCCCTTGGTGGTTTGCTCTCTGCTCTCTGTTCTGCTCGGCCGTTTTTCCAAAGCCCGTGCATACTTTATTATGGGTCTCCAACCAGTCACAACGCCACGCTGACGATGATTCACGGTGATTGGTGGGCCTAGGCCCAGTATGTGTTCGCGCAAGGCGATAACGCGTAAGTGATGTGGCCGCGCTAGCGCCGCTGAAGAAGAGGAAGAAGAAGAAGAAGAAGGAAATCGACAAGAAGCTCTTGCTGGCGGCTTGGCGCGCAAGAATGATCACGATATCATTCGAGGAAAAAGACCTATACTGTCCGAACGCAAAATGTGACCTAAAAAAAAAGATACACCAGGTGTCCGTTATGCCCTTGTGTGACTCGCAATGACACAATGCTATGGTCGCCGCAACTTGCGGAAGAAGAGAGCTAAGTCCGACACGCGTAAGATAAGACTTGGTCCAGCGCTTTGCCAGACGGTAAGAATTCAAGCTCCGCGGAACATTTTCACATCCTCAATCAAATTTTTTATATTCTCAAGCATCCCGTGCATGCTGGTTACAGTAAAGGCTCACAAGGTCAAAGTGTCGTTCATATTATTTTCTGAAACATGCTGGGGTTCCTGACCCGCCAAGTGAAGGTCGAAACCCCCATTCCTTCATGCATTTCCATTCTCCGTAGCGTCGGTCACGGCGTCACCTCATCCTTTCTAATCGATGCTAAAAAGCCCGTTGACGATCCGTGCGATCAAGGGTCGCCCTACGTCGCGGTGACTACTCATTCTACCATCGGGTAGAGTAGGAAGTGAGCTCGACTTTCTGGAAATGCTCGACGGAGAGAAATCACAGTCACAGTCAAGGCTTGGCGTATCTTGCTTGAACGGTACTGGGAAGGGAAGCGGCGTTCTGTCTGCCTGAAAGACCAACGCAGATCGAGGCGTTAACGACTTTTGAAAGACGCAGGGACAGGTGTGCGCACACGCGTCGTTTTCATTTCCCTTGCAATTAGCAAAGTGCAGGCAGCTGGCCGTGCTGGCTGGCTGGCTGGCTGCTGGCACGCTTGCGTGCGTGCGCGCGTGCGTGCGCGCGTGCGTGCGTGCGTGCGTGCCCAGCGCCAGGGCCGGTGCGCAGCGCGTTTCGCCCAAAGCGCTGGCGCACTCGCTTCAAAGCAATACCTGAGCGAGCGCTGAAGCAACCAAAAAAAGTGCGTCGCGCTCTCAAATCCTTCTTCCTGGCAGCCTGCCTTCACACGCAAAAGTCAGCGAGCCAGCGACCATGGCGACCGCGGCCTCGGCCGCAGGCGCTGTGCGGCGGCTGCGCGAGCGCGCAAAAGAGCAAGAGCGCGAGTCGCGAAGAGCCATGCTCGAGACAGAATCAGACTATGGTGAAGACACTGCGACAGTCGTCGAGCTCAGCAAATACAAAGACGAGGACAACTACGACAACGAATACATGAAGCAATACATTCGATTTGCGGCAAGGTGCGATGATCTGGTTCGCAGTGACTCCTTCAATGGTTTCATCATATTCATCATCACGCTGGCGGGGCTCATCGTCGGACTCCAGACCTATCCAAAATTTGAGTCTGACACTCGCATCAACGGGGCCGATACCTTTGTTCTCGCGATTTTTGCTGCCGAGGTCGTGCTCAAGGTCGTTGCCGAGGGAGGTGCCCCTTGGCGCTATTTCACCGGCAAAGAAAAAGGCTGGAATATTTTCGATCTTCTCATCGTTTTTCTCTCGCTCCCCTTTTGGGGATCAACATTTGGCGGAAACTCGGTCAAGCTTTTGCGTCTCACGCGCCTAATGCGTGTCATGAAGCTTGTGAAAAAGATCCCTCAGCTCGAGGTCATCATTATGGGTCTCATCGGTGGTCTGCGCTCCATCGTCTACATTCTTGCGCTTCTCTTGCTCGTCTTTTATGTGTATGCCATCCTTGGGTTTTACATGTTTGGCGAAAACGATCAATTTCATTTCGGCTCGGTGCCCACAAGCATCATCACGCTCTTTCGCATGGCCACGCTCGAGGACTGGACCGATGTAGTATACACGCAATATTTTGGTTGCTCCAGCGAGATGTTTGACTCTTATGCGCAGACAAGCGGGTACTTTGGGGACTGCCCCGAAACCTCAGAGTCCGACATGCGGCCCTATCAAGGCATCACCATCGCCTATTTTTTGTCTTTTATCATTGTTTCCGCGCTCGTCATGTTAAGTCTCTTTGTTGGTGCTGTGACGATGAGCATGACAAAGTCCATGGCCGACATGAAATTCGAAAAGGAAACGCAAGAGCGTCTGCGTCGAAAGGAAAGGGCAAAACGCAGGGCCGAAAAGCACCATTCGCAAAATACAGAATCCAAGCTCAGACTCAGCGAATCAGATGCAGAATCCTCAAAGAGTAGCGAGCTTGAAGGTCCAGTTCTACAAAAGCACTTTCACACTGAAAATGTACTACAATCAAGTGGATCAGGCCGCACCGAAGCCTCCAAGCCATATGGCGCAGGCAGTGCCACCGTCGCCAAGCTTTTCCAAAGCAGCACTCAAAGTGGCCAAGCCAAGAGCAAATTCAGACCGGCAGCGATTTTGCCATTATTGCCCGAAGACGAAGCTGGTTCGGCACTGAGTAACACGGCTATAGCGCCAATACCTGGTGCAATCAACGACATGGGGGTTACATACTCAAAAGCCGAAAAGGCTAAGCTTGAAAACGTCATTAGCTTCTTGCACAAAGAAACGCAGCCAGCGCCAAAAGGCCGTTTCCAGAAAATTGCAAGGGGCGCCGTCGATGCAATCAAGTCGGGCCGACGTACAACCCTCTTGTGGAACCCCTTTGCCCCCCCCGTCCCGTGCAGGGAAGAAACGGAGCGCGTACGCGAGGCCTTCAAAAACGCCTGGGAGGGCGTCGACTTGCTCGAAATACTCGAGGAGGATGTCGAGGCGCATTACAAAACGCGCTTCCAACGCAAGTACACCGCGCTTTCCAATGTAAGTAGGCATATTAGCGAGAGCTCGTGGTTTGCGAATTCAGTGACAGTCACGATTATTATCGCCTCACTGCTCGAAGGCTTCCAAACAGAGGAGTTCACAAAGACTGGCAGAATTTACCAAATCTTCACGACGATCGACTACATTGTCGTCTGCATCTTCTTTACAGAGATCATCCTTAAGACGATCGCGGAACGCTTTCATCCGTGGCGATACTTTATTCGCCACGGTCGAGTGCTCGGCTGGAACCTCTTCGATTACTGTGTGGTGATTGGCAGTTTATTGCCAGGCCAAGGAAGTCTTATTCGCTTACTGCGCCTTTTGCGCCTCATGCGCGTGCTCAAACTCGTCAAGGCCCTGCCTGCGTTGCAGGTCATCATTGTAGCTCTCATTGGCGGTCTCACCTCGATCTCCTACATTGGCGTGATTCTTTTTCTCGTGTTTTACGTCTTTGCCATCCTTGGCATGATCCTCTTCCAGGAATCGGATCCCTGGCACTTTGGCTCCTTGCATACCTCACTCTTCAGCCTCATGCGCATGGCAACTCTCGATGACTGGTCCGATATCATGTACGTAAACATGTACGGCTGTGACAAGTATGGATATGATGGTATCGAAAGTATGTGCACGGAGCCATATGCCTTTTACATCGTGGCTGCCATCTACTTTGTCTTCTTCGTGCTCGTTGGCGCGCTCGTACTTATGACGCTTTTCATCGGTGTAGTCACCACCTCCATGGAGGAGGCCACAGAAGCGCAAGGGAAGCAGCAAGAGTTCAACAACAAGGTCCAGGCGCTACGGGAACGTCATGACATCAGCGAAAGCTCCATCAAAGCCTACCAGCGTGTCTTTGACATGCTCGATCTTGATGGGAGCGGCACAATCGAAGAGGAGGAGCTACGATTTGGGCTCAAGTCGATCGGACGCTGTCCCGCCAAGGAAGACCTTGATCGAATGATCAAACTCGTTGACGAGGATAAGTCTGGCGAAATTGACTTTATCGAATTCTGCAAGCTCCTCATGCTCATTTCCGAGGCAGGTGCAGGCGGTTCTATGCTCTTCAATAAGGATCCCACTCGGTCACGACCGTCCATTCAAAAGAAGTTTGGTTCAATTCTTGGCCGCACTCTCTCCAGATGACCATATCTTTCCAGCAACAAGAGATGATGCGTGTCCGCATGAAAACATAAAACAAGAAAGCAGCAAGAATTTCTTCCTCTTAAAAATTGTGCCCTCGAGACTTCTCTTATGTCTCTTGTCAGGTTGTCGGCTTAGGTTCATAAGGAACAAAGGAGAGATGACCTATTTCGTTCATCGATCATGGAACGAGAACTCAGAATCTTGCAAGTCTTTACATACCGGGCTATCAAGTATTGCATGGAACCACATTGCGCTGACACATTCGTAAGTGCATTTCTGATGGGAAGAAGAGGTTGTTCTCCAATTATGTCTGACAAGACCCGGTTTCTTTCAACAAGTCGAGTTGACCAAATATTCTAACATAAACTCAATATCAACACGTATCAATCCTTGGTCTCACTGTCGCCAGGTCCGCTGTGTTCATCGTGGGGTTGAGGAGCGTCGCTGTCCCTATTGTCTTGACCGATCATCTTGGCTGCTGGAGTCCCGGCCGGGGTTACTGCCGGAGTTCCGGCAAGGGTACCCGCTGGTGTCGCGGAATCCTCCTTGGGCTCATCTGGTGCCTCCCGGTCTTGGCCCGCTGTGCTCGTAGACATCCGACTGTTTTCCGAGCCATCCAAAGCCTGACTTTCTCCTGAGTGTGCATTCGCTGCAGCAGAAGGCGATCGTACGACGTCCGCGCCATCCTCCTCCGTTTTCAATCTTTTCCTTTTTGGCTCATCGTCCTCCGCCATCGCCTCCAGCTTGTTCTTCGAGCCCTCAGCCGATATCACGTTCGCAGGGGGCACACTGGGTTCGGCGGCACCAGAAATCTCCTCCGAACCCGAAACGCTTCCCTCTTGTTTCTTGACCTCATTTGCATTCACACCTTGATCGTCCGAAGCAGCAGGGGCAGCAACCTTGATTGTGGCATCAGCATTCTCAGTTGAAGAGGATCCAGCACTTTTAACCACTTCGTCAACGGCCGATTGACTGCTCTGCAATTCATCGACGGGGTCGTCTGCTTTTTCCTTGGTCACCTGAGCAGACTCGATAGCAACCTCACTTGATTGGCTTGCGGTTGCTGCAACGTTTGCATTGGAAGCGGCAACAGCTTCGTCTTCAGCACGATCGCTCGTCTCTAACAATGTAGAAGTCTCTTCTGCGACACCAACCTTTCCGTCGCCTGCAGTCGCCATGGTGCCCATGTTCTCTGTGACCTCTGTTTTTTCAGAAATGGGCTTGCTCGATGAATTAACATCCGCCATAGCAATGTCTTCATCCTGCGTCGTCTCTGTAGGAGGCACCACTTTGCTGTTTGGAGAAGAAGCATCTTCCACTTTCGTGTCGTTCTCGCTTGAAGTCGATCTTGCTTGAACCGAAACATGTGCATCAGAAGTACATGAGGCCATCGCAACCTTCTCGCCTCCTTCTTTGGTCTCTGCCTTGACTTCGTCAGCATTTGCCTTGACTTCGTCAGCGTTTGCCTTGACTTCGTTAGCATTTGACTTGACTTCGTCAGCATTTGCCTTGACTTCGTCAGCGTTTGCCTTGACTTCGTCAGCGTTTGCCTTGACTTCGTCAGCGTTTGCCTTGACTTCGTCAGCGTTTGCCTTGACTTCGTCAGCGTTTGCCTTGACTTCGTCAGCATTTGACTTGATTTCGTCGGTGTTTGCCTCGATAACAAGGCTCGTTGGGACGGTCTTGACTTTCATTACGTCTGAATTGTTTCCCCCCGCACTTGTTTGTGTAAGAGCATCATCGACTAGAACAGCTTTTGCAACAACAGCGTCCCCTGCTTCGTTTCCCTTGACTACCTTGGTATTGGCAGCATCGCTCGTCAACATGCCCGAATCATTCATAGTGACGTCCTTGTTTGAAACGTTGGCCTGGGCAGATTCCATGTTCGACTCCACATTCTCAGCAGTAGTCGGGGTTTCAGAAGTCGCGGCAGCGGCGGCACCCTCCACACTCACTCCCTCGGGCTGGGTAGAGGCGTTTGCGTCGCTCTTCGGTTCGAGAGCTGCATTGATTTGGGAGGTTTCCGTAGATGTGGCGGTAGCAGCATCTTCTTTACAGTTAGTCACTTCCTCGTCCTTGCTCACGATTTTGGACTCGACTCCTGTCGGAGCAGCCCCACCCAGACTTGAGTCCAGCTTGGGAGTAGCGCTGGGTGTCGCCATTGCGACGTCACCCTTCACGACGGCAGCCCCCTCCTTGTCCTGAGCTTGCGAAGCATCCTCTGGCGCTTCCTTGGCCTCAACTCGCGACTGGGCAGCCTCGTCTACACCAGAGTCTACTTTGGGACTCGTGCTAGATGTAGTATTGGCAACAACGTCCTCCATTTCAGTGCCTCCGTCCTTCGCCTTGGCTTGCAAATCGTCCTTGGCCTCGACTTCTGCCTGAGCAGCCTCACCCACACAAGATTCTCGTTTGGGAGTGACGCTAGGTGTCTCATTGCCAACACCGCCCTCACCCATGACAGTGACCTCCGCCGTAACTTGAGCTGGCGTTGATACAGAAACAGCAGTATCTTGCATCGTACTGTCTTCGCCTTTCGTCTCAGCATGAATAGAAGACTCGTTAGTCGTGGCCGAGGCGTCGGCGACGTTCTCCGTGACGAAAGCGTCCGCGGTCTTGACGACGGGGTCCGCGTTCTGTGCACTTGCGCCCTCGGCCTTCACGTCGCCGTCCGCGGTCTTGACGTCAGGGCCTGCGTTCTGCGCAATTGCGCCCTCGTCCTTCATCACGACGTCCTCATCCTTCATCACAACGTCCTCATCCTTGACGACAGTGGCCTCATCCTTGACGACAGGCCGAGTTGACGCGGACACAGCAAAATCTGACATCGCAACATCCTCATTCTTCGTCTCAGCAACAGCAGGCGTTGACGAAGCAGTTGTAGCAAGGGGCTCTGGCATCGTAGGCTCCTTTTTCTCAACCTTAGAGGTATCCGTTTTGATAGCCTTGCTACCTTCGACAGCACCAGCGGGATTTTTCTGGATATCGCGGATAGCAGCCAAAACGCCGTCTTTCCTGCGAATTGTTGCAAAACGATGGCACCGCAGAGAGCACTGCACAAAGTAGGCTTGCGCTGGCTTACGCTGCCCCAGCGCCTCGAAACGCTCCTCGCGACCATTTTCGTTCAGGTAGAGGTGATCGGCTGGAAGGTGATCCTCGCAAAAGGCAGATGGACACTCGGTACAGCGGAAAAGCATGCCACCCGAAGCGTGTGCCTTGCGCGCGCATACCTTGCACGAGTGATGTGGACACCCCCACGTCACGGCGCCTTGACCGCCGTCCTTGCGACGCGGTGGAAGTTGATCCGGGCGAAGGCAGGTTTGATGGTATGCAGCACAGCATTGATCACACAGAAGGAGCTCGCCACCATCCCAGCAAGCCAGACAGTGGCCTTCATTATCGTAGTCGCGACCCGCGACCTGGCGGCCCTGCGCAGGAAGAACCGCCGCCGCATTTCCGTTGGTGAGCTCGTCTTCATACACGGACCTGCCACCTTGTTCAATGGTGTAGTTGTTTGCTTTGAGGATTGTGTGCCCGTCAACCTCGACAAATCGGCTCACACGCGCGCGCTTACTGGGTTTGACACCGTGAGCGTACATGTCCGGATTCTCTTCAGCCCAACGTTTGGCAATTTCATCCATGGACTGGGCAACAGACTCCTCATTTGCAGCCTCAGCAATTGCAGCAAGCTTGCGCTTACGTGGCTTGGGGGGAAAGCCATCCGACCCTGACTTCTTCTCGTAAAAGACTCCGTCGAGTTGGCGCAGGTTCAGAGCTTCCGATGTTCCGTCGAATTCGAGAGCGTTGAGTGAAGCATCAACGACGCCTCGGGCGGCGGCTCCCTCGCCAGCAGCTTCTTCGGCATCTTCGTCGTCTTCGCCAGACGCACTCAGTCCACTCTTGCCGAGAACCTTGGTTGAAGTGTCCACCTCGCCCTCGGCCTTGCCCTCGAGACGGGATCGGTCCATCATTTGGTCAAGATCCTCATCGCTAATGTTGTCGTCCTCACCTCCAGAGCCGCCAAAAACCGTCGAAGCGCCAAATGTGAGCATCTTGAGCATTTCAGCCTTGGACAGCGACTCAAGCGCCTCTGCCTGGCTTGTGCTGCCACGATTGACCATGCGGTCCAGGTAAAGCTTCTTTTTCGCTCGCTGAACGACGCGCTCCTCGACTGTGCCAGAGGCAATGAGGCGGTAGACGTGCACAGGCTTCGTCTGCCCGATGCGATGAACACGATCCATCGCTTGCAAGTCAACTTGAGGGTTCCAATCCGAGTCATACAGGATCACTGTGTCAGCGGTGGCCAAGTTGATGCCAAGGCCACCGGCTCGCGTGCTCATGAGGTAGGCAAAGTATACTGACCCCTCGCGATTATACTGCATGATATCGATGGCGCGTTGCACTCGATTCGTGGAGCCGTCGAGACGAGAAAATTTGTAGCCGCGAAGGTTGCAAAAATCCTGCAAAATGTTGAGAGTGGCGGTGAACTGCGAGAAAATGACGACACGATGACCTCGTTCATAGAGCTTCTTGAGTAAGCGATCAAGAATCTTGAGCTTTCCAGACGCCTCCACAAGGTCCTCTCGAGTTTCCCCAGTAAAGTTTGGCTCCGCGTTCGGAAAGAGGTACGGGTGGTTGCAGCATTTCCGCAGCTGCATCATGAGGCTCTGCAATTTTTTCCAGTCGCCTGCAGACGCAGCCCCGGACTCGCTGCCCTCGCCACTGATCTCACCTTCGACGCGCTTGAGCAGGTTCGCATCGCGCATCAAAAGCTGCTTGTACCAGTACCGCTGCATCTTTGAGAGGGGAACCTTGACCTCAATCTCCTCCTTGGGTGGCATCTTTTGCTCCACCTCGCCTTTCGTGCGGCGTAATACAAAGGGGCGAATGAGGTAATGTGCCTTGGCGAGCATATCCGTCTCAACAATCTGCTTCGAGAGGTCAAAGCAGTCGTCGAAAGTCGACGACTCCGTGAAGATCGCAGGGTAAAGATAGTTCAGGAGAGCCCAGAGCTCGTGCAAATTGTTCTGCAACGGCGTGCCTGTAAGCAAGAGCCGGCCCTGGCAGTTGATCGACCGCACTGCCACAGCGAGGTCGGTCTCATCATTCTTGATCTTGTGACCCTCATCGATGACAACGTAGCGCCACCACATCTTTGAACCGAGCATAAGCTTCATGTTGTTGGAGATAATCATCTCAAAGGTTGTGATGACAACGTCGAACTTGCTAAAGTCACTGAGAATGTCACGCTTGAGACGGTCCCGTTCCTCCTTGGACGAAGAGTGGAGCTTGATGACCTTGAGCTTGGGGGACCAGCGATTAAACTCGTTCGCCCAAGCCGTCAGCACGCTCAAAGGTACAATCACCAAAAAGGGCCCACCCACCTTCATCTCAAACTTGAGGTGAGTCAAGAAAGAGACGGTTTGAAGTGTCTTGCCCAGACCCATTTCGTCCGCGAGGATACCATTGATGCCGTTTTGGAATGTTGATACCATCCAGCGAAGGCCTTCGCGCTGATACTGGCGCAGCTTTCCCCATACGATGTCGCGAGGTTGATCGCACGCCGGTCGCTTTCGTCGCACGGTGAGTGTTTGCGCGACCTGCTTGAGTTTGTCCGCTTCGGCAATGGACGTCTGCCCGTTCTCGTGGGCTGTTCCAGTGCCGGTGCCTGTGCCAGCACCCGAGAGATCGCCGACATTCGGGCCCGAGTTGCTTGGCACAATCTCGTCAATACTGTGATTTGCATCTTTGGACTCGATAGCTTCTTTGGCCTCCTTGGTTTCACCGTTTGCGGCAGCTGCAGCTTCGAGTTTTTGGCGGCGTTGCTCTTCTTCCATGATGCGATCTTCTTGTTCGTAGCCACTCGGGTCGTTCTCCAAGAGATCGCCCCGACCATGCTCGCGAAGCAGCATGGCGGCAAATTCAAGCTTTTCCTTGACGTCCTTGGTGACAAAGGGACCGAGAGAATCTTTCTGTCGGTACATGAATGCCCACATGCGCTGGTTCGCCTCGAAAATATCAGCTTTCATGGCAATACGGTGCTCGTTGCGCTGTTGCTCGAGCTCCTGTTGACGTTTTGCACGAAGAGCCGAAGCAGAGGTGTTTTTGCTCTTGGCGCGCGCCTGACGCTCCTCCTCTTTGATGTCGCGGAGCGACTTGGCGAGAGCCACCTCGAGAAGTCCGGAGGTTGAGAATTTTACGCCACGAGCAGGCGTCTTTCCCGTAGCGCGTTCTTGCACGTAGCGACCGCGGTTGATACCACGCCGCACTGCCTTGATGAGCGGCGATTCGTCAAAGGGGGCCTTGAGTCGGCCCATGAAGATGCGGCCGAGACGCGTATTCTGCACCCAGGCAGCAAGCTCTTTCATTTCGTGGCCGGCGCGCGGGCCAAGCGCAATCATGACCGCGTCGGCGACCTCGGGGTAGTTCATGCGAGGAGGCTGGCCACGCTGCGCTGCGGCTGCTGGAGGCGAGGGGGAAGCCGCCCCGTGGCCACTGCCCGGCGCCCCGGATCCCGTCCAGGCGACCCCGCTGAGCGCAGATGTCGACGACGAGGCAGCCATAGCCTTGTCACGCCGCACAGAGTCCTCGAGCGCGAGGGTTTCTTGGCGAGCTTGGTGCATGAGCTGCTCCTTCTTTTGCGCTTCCTGCATGAGTTGATGGTTGTGCTCCATATTGTGTAGATCGAGTGCGCGGGCTGCCTCGAGCTCCCGCTTATAGCGTTCCTTGTCCTCGGCGCTCTGGGTCTCGAAGATTTTCTTTTGGCCGGGCGCAAGCAAACGCCATCGCCGCGAAACCTCCTTTTGAACATCGCGAAAATCAAGAGAGGGAAAGGTCTCGCGGACCTCTTTACCCGTGACCGAAGTGTAAATGTTGAAGGCTGAGCGCGCGGGGCGAACCTGCTTGCGATTGTTTTCGTTCAGCAGGCCCTCCACGACGGGCTTGCCATCCTCATCCATACCGTAATTGTTTTCCCGCAAGACCATGTGACCCGCGACATTGACGAGGCGGGACTTGACTTGGCGACGTGGGCGTCTGCTTGACTTGGCGACGGCCATGGCGGTGCGCGTCTTTTCAAGTTTCCGCCGCCGTTCTTGCTCCGCCGCGATGCGGGAGTCGTCATCGACTTTTTCGGTCGTCCGCCAGTCGGACTTGCCAACCATCTTGTACGGCTTGAATTTGAAAAACTCTTCAAAGTCCTTTTGTAGCTGTTTCTTCCGTTTCTCAGCCTCGCCCATTTTCTTCCGCTCCTCGCTGAGCCCGCTTGCATCCACATCCTCTGTTTGCATTCGCTCGAGCTCGGCGAGCTCGGCAGCCTCCTCCTGGACCCTGTTCTTGGCGGCGTAATACTTTCTCGTTTCCTCGACAGCCTCTTCAAAAGCGGACCGTTCCGGATCATCCTTTTCCGCTGGCTTGGCGTCTCTGACAGCTTCATCAATCATATCTGTCGAAATCCAAGTGTCATCGTATCCGATCGTATCGAGATATTTGCGCAAGAGGATCTTGGTTTTGGGCCTTTCGGCAATGCGCGCTGCCTCGTACCTCTTTCGTTCTTGCGCCTCGAGAATCTTTCTGCGCCGTTCTGCCTCGGCGCGTTCTTCTTCCTCTTTACGGCGCAGCGCTTCGAGTCGGGCCTTCTCTTCGGCGGCTTTGCGCTCGCGTTCAACTCGTGCCTTTTCGGCGGCAATGCGCGCACGTTCAGCTTCTTCTTTCTTACGCTTTGCCTCCTCGAGGGCCTTTGCTTGCTGGCGTCGCTTTGCCTCCAGCAATTGTTGCTGTTGTAACTGTTGCTGTTGTTGTTGCTGCTGCTGTGTCTGCTGCGCCATTTGCGTGTTAACCATCTGTTGCTGACGTTCAATCTTGTAGAGCTTGAGATGCGTGATGAGTTCTGGCGGAAGTGGCTGCTTGGCCTGGAGCAGGCGGAGGCCGTGCGCAACAGCTCTCGGGTTGTACCAGTGCGTTGTCGAGTCGGTCGTGTTGTACCAGTATTTGCGGCCGTTTCCGTCCTTGGCCTCGTACCACTCCATTCCCGCCCCGGGAATCTGCATTCGGTTAGAGTTGGAAGAGGTACTCGCGCTTCGAAGAGGCTGCTGCGGCTGCGGCTGTTGCTGTTGCCTTTGCGCAGCGGCAGCAGCGTATCCGCCATATTGTTGTTGCTGTTGCTGTTGATGTTTCCTTTGTTCCAAGATCTGACGCTGGTGATCGTCGTAGGCAGATTGTCCGCTTCCTCCATACGACTGGCGCTGATTGTACGCGTGTGGCTGTTGCTGCTGATAACTCGAGTATCCTGCGTATTCGAGATCGCTCTGCTGTAGCTGTTGTTGTTGCTGCAGCTGCTGGGCATGCGAGTGCGAGTAATAGTCTCCGTCTTGCTGGTATGTTTGCTGGCCATAAGAGGGGTCGTTGCTGTCTGCAGCGTACGAGCTAGCTGAGTGACCAGCGGATATCGTCCCCGAGCCATAGGCGCCATCGTACACGGAGCCGGAAGACTGAGACGGCCATGACGAGCCCGCCATTCCCTGCTGCATATATTGCTGGCCTGAAGCGTATATCGACTCCACTCCATTTCCGTCGCCGCCAATACTACTTCCATCGTTGTAGCCCGGATACTGAGTGTTGCCATAACTGTTTCCGTCCATCTTTCCGTCGGTTTGGTCTTCGTTCTCGTCTGAGCGTGCGTGCGCGCGAACGTGCGAGCCTTTCTCGCTCAAGGCTTGGCGAGTTTTCTGGTGTTTCTTTCGCCTCGCCTCGCCGCGCCGCGCCGCGCCGGCTCGCTCGCGTCGGTGTCTCGACCGCGGCCTCGTCTCGCGCGTGCTCTCCCAGCGCGTCCACGTGCGTGCGGAGCTGGGCGCGTCCCAGCTCTGCCGAGTCCCAGGGGTCCCTCCCTCCCTCTGCGCGGCCACAAGCACGCACCGCGGCGCCGCTGCCAACGACGAGGCCAGCAGGCAAGCAAGCAGCAAGCACGCAGACAGCCGCGCCTGCCTCGGCCTCGCCCGGGGCAGGCCGGACGGGCCCTGGCGGCCCGGCGCGCGCCGCGAGGGCGACCTGCAGCCGCTGCCGCTCGCCGCGGCGGCCCGAGCGGGGCGGCGCCTGCTGTCTCGCAGCGACGCTCTGGCTGGCTGGCCTTGCGCCGGGAGTCTTGTCTTGGACTTGGTTGACCTGCCGACTGACCACCGAATGCGGATTGAATGCCTCAATGAACGAGGGCCCGCGATCTGTCTGTGTCTGCTGCGCCTTCCTGAGTTTTTGAAACCAGACGGGCGGGGCCGGCGCGGCGGGCGGCCGGGCGCGGGGGCCCTCCCGCGCGACGGGGCTCCGTGCCCTGCGCGGCTGGCGGGCTGTCTGCCTCGCTCGCTCCGGTCGCGTGCCCTGCCTGCCTGCCTGCCTGCGTCGCACTCCGTGCTCCGAGCCCGCGCGTGCGGGACGCCTTTGACGCGAAGCGGGTCTTCTGGTTTTGCCCCTTCCTCCTCTCTCTCTCTGCCTTGTTTCCCCCCTTCTTTCCCTTCTTTCTTTCTTTCTTTCTTTCGCCATTTTTTTTCTCTCCCTCTCTCTCTGTCTGTCTCTGGTCTCGGCCGAACAGCCGGCCGGGATACCGCACTTGCGCGCCGCCATTCTCCACTTGCCGCCGCGCGTGGCCAACAGGGCTATCGCCGCCGCCACAGCGCTCCACTCGCGCCGCGCGGGAATTTCCACGCGCTAGGGGTCCCTACTGCGCGCCTAGGCGCCGCGCGACCGCGCGACCAACTGCCGCCGCTTCGGTCGCTCGGTCGCTCGCTCGCTCGCGCGCGCCGGCGAGCGAGCGCGGCGCGGCGGGCAGCGGCGGCGCGGGCGGCGGAGAAGCCCGGTGCGCGCGCGCGCCGGCGCCGGGCCGCGGCTGCGCGGCGGGCCAGCGGCAGCGGTGCGGGCGCTCTCGGGGGACGAGAAAAGACGGCGCGTCGGTCCTGTGGCGTTGTGAGGAGAAGAGGCCAGGGGAAAAATTATCGCTCACTTCGACAGCAGTGCAGACAGACAGACCAGAGAAAGAAAAGAAAGAAAAAGAAAGACGGCTTGAGGACACTTTCTCGTTCACATGACGCGACCTTTGGCGGGTCATTTGCGCTGGTTGCAATTTGTTGGGTGGTTGGTTGGTTGGTTGGTTGGTTGGTTGGTTGGTGTGGTGTGTTCTCTGATGCTACCGGCGACCAGAGAGAGTTGGCGAAGCAACACCAAGACGAATGGAGGAAACTCACTGTATGGCAGTGTGCATTGGTCTGCTTGGAGGATCGCGTCACGCGAGATGTCGATTGACGCTTTCTTTGGATAAAAGCGTTTCTTAACTTTCGTTTTCTTTAAATCCGAACGTTTGAATGTGCTTCAAGCGTTTACATGTGCTTTAACGGGTTTCTCGTCATGCTGATCACTTCGTGAATGTGCCGGTGCGTGATTTCTACGCGTTTTTGTCTTTTTGCAAGCATAATTTTGCATCGTTTCTTTTTTCAAACGGATTCGAATTGACCAAGCGAACGGAGGAATAATAACCCATCCAGCAAGTTTTGATGTGAATGGCATTTCGACGAAAAGAACGTTGAAATCAAACTGTAGGACCCTTACACGCATTTTGCTACAATTCGACGCAAGGCAAAAAGGCGCCATCACCATGAGAAGCGTCAAAATATGCTGTTTGCGTCCATTCGACTCGGCTTTGAAGCCTAGAACGTTGGATCGAGGACTTATTTTTTGAAAAGTCAAGAAAAAAAGTAGAAAACATCCAGTAACTCCAACGTCAACCTTAGCTTTAAGACATCTACATCTGTCTGGTGAAGGCCGTCTTTGCTTCTGTTACGCATTCATCTCACTAACACGATGGGCTTTGCGCGCGCGGTGACCGCTGGCCAAAAGAGTAAAGGCACCGAATAGTCGTTCCCCACGTCAGCTCCAAGCCGGCGCGGTGCTATATTCATGTCTTGGATTGTTTTCGTGTTTTGTTTTAATTTCTTCTCTTTCATTTGGCATACGCCTTCACCCTTCCGGCCCGCGATGCACCAGGGGAGACAACAACAAAGGCATAAAGTTCACGAGGAAGAAAAGCAAAGTGAGCGCATTCCTTTGTGGCACCGAGCGAGTGAGCAAGTGCGCGAACCAGCCAGCCAGCCAGCCAGCCACAATCTTAGCTCAGCCGAACCACAAAGAAGACGACAACATCATTGAGAAGCAGAGGATCGCCAAAAGCAGATAAGAAGAAAAAGTCATGGCCGGAAAAATCGGAGGCGGCGATGTCGATCAAGAAGAGACGCTGCACGTGATCATGATGATCCGGCAGCGACTGCTGAGGCAGACGCAATGTCGACGTCCGACTGAATGGCGGCAGGATCACCCACGATCGAATGCGCAAGGGCCACGCAGAGGTTAAAGGTCTGCATGGCCATGCTAGCTGGGAGGTAGAAGAAAATGAAGATCAGGAGAGGAAAGAAAACCATGAATTCTCCTCTGGAAGCCATCGAAAGCCCTGTGTACATGGCGAATCTAGAAAAGCTCACAAACGACACGTCAGTTCGACTGTCACTTTAGAGAGGGCGAGCGAGAGAGAGAGAGAGAGAGAGAGAAAGAGAGAGCGCGAGCGCGCACAACATGCGAAAAAGAGAATCGCACAACACTTACACAAAGACAAAGCGCTTGACCTTGTCAACAACCCACATTGTGGCGTCGCGTTCTTTTCCGCGCCTGCCTGCCTGCCTGCCTGCCTTCTTGGCCGCCTTCTTGCCTGCCTACCCGATACCGTGTCCGAAGTGTCTAGCGTCGCTGCAAGGGGCGCGTCAGCGACTCAGGACTCGGCCGGAAACAACGTCAAGTCCGTCCGTCGTCCTCACGCGAGACCTCCTGCGCAGAGACGGCCAAGAAACTAATCTGCCGCGACGCTCGCCCAAGCTTGCGACCTCTCGCAAGCGCGCGGCCGCAGGAGGCGAGGTCCCAAGGCAGGCAGGGTGACTCGTGCGCAGTGCAGGCTGGATGTAGCCTGCGACGCGCACGCGCCAGACCCCTCGCTTGCCCCAGACAGACAGAGACTCCGTCGCCGCTCGCGCAGGAACCCTGTCCGCAAACGCCAGCGGCCGTCTGCTCAGCGCCGGCCGCGGTCTCTCCCCGCTAGCTGCGCTGCGCTGCGCGCTCGCCGCTTGCTTGCTCCGCCGCACGCGCGCGGTGACGTGAGTGAGCGAGCGAGTGCACCCGACCCGGTTTTGCCGCGAGCGCAGTCTGCCTTCCCGGCTGGACTTGAGATTTCTCTTTCCAGGCTGTTTGTTCGACTTTGCCGCCCGCCCCGCCGCCTTTCCCCGCCTCGCCGCAAGTCGCGCAAACCCTGCGCGCACTGCGGCAGGGGCCGAGGTTCAATTAACGGCCTATTTCTCGTTTTATTCCGAGTCAAGTCTTGAACTCTTGCCTACTAAAAAGAACGTGCAGCGGCGCTTTCTTTTTTCTTTCTCTTGGCCCAAACAAAAAACTATCAGGCCTATCCACACCCGGCCGCGACGCCACGAGCAGCGCCCGCGTGGCGGCGCGTCTCTGTCCGCCGTGTTCCATCTGGCGGCAGCGGGAGAACAGAAGAACAGCCAGCGGCTGTTCCGCAAAGGTTCCGAAAGGGTTCCACGAAAACCAGGCCGCCAAAGGAGGAGAAGAACGAAGAAAAAACGAAGAAAAAAAATAAATAAAAAAGGGGCCGAGGATGACGGACAAGAAGCGAACGTCGTCCTTCTCCTTCGCGCGCGCGGCGCGGCGGGCGGCGGGCGGGGACGGCGAGCGGGGCCTGCGAGCGGGCGGGCCCTGCTTGGACGATGCTGGTGAGCGACGCGAACGCGAGCGAACGTGCCGCCGGAGGCAACGCGCCGAGAAGCCAGGACGTTGAACGGGGCCTCGACCCCGCGTCAGACGTCGAGCAGCCGCAGCCGCAGCCCCAGCCCCAGCCGCAGCAGCAGCCGCAGCAGCAGCAGCAGCAGAAAGTGAAAGAGGAAGAACATGCAGGTCAAAGCAAAGACTCCGCATGCTGCTGCTCGTACGAGCGAAACATGTACCGAATGGTCTCGCGGCTGTGCTCGCTGTCGGGTGCGAGACTGACCCCCAACGAGCAGTTTGAACGCAACTTTATCATTCGCAGGCTGCGGTCCGAAGCAAGTTATCTCGTCGCCATCATCTTTTTCTTGACCTGGTTCGCGATTTACTTTGCTCTACTCGTCACCTCGCTGTCCCTCTTCGATGACTGGAATGTACTTTGCTCAGGAGTGCCTCAACTGGAGTGCTCCCAAAATGATGCCTGCCTCGCTGTATCCGCCTATATGCTCGCTCTAGGCGTATGCGGCTCCTTCCTATTTACTTTTCTCACATGCATGTCGTGCGGACTTCGTGAGGTGGTGAAACGGAGCGCGTACTCTAATTTCCAGGAACGCCTCGAAAGTCGACCCATGTCCCGTCCTCGTCGTCGCGCCTTTGGCGGCAATGCCAAGCCTCCAGAGCCCTGTCTTGACGTACAACACGTGCATCTCGACGCACCGCTCACGGAAGCAAAATCCGCATGTTCGGATGAGTCCTCCCTCCCACTTCCCCCGTCTTCCGTAGGACAAATTGCCATTACTTCCGCTCTCAACGACTTCGATGATGTCGAGGCTCCTGCCACGGAGCCTTCTCTTCCTGATGCAACGGATGACTTGACCAGAAATGATACTCTCGACAGAGAATACGCGAGTGGCAGTGACGACAATCATGACGACGACACTTTTGTTTCTGGCTCGCGCACTTTGAGTGCGCAGACCCTTGTAAGCAGTGTCGATGGCGAAGACGAGGGAGACGATACTTCCGGGCGAGCCCAAGTTTTGCTATCGCATCAGAACGATCAAACATCCGATATGCAAGGCAGTAAACGGGGAGGACAAGGCAACGAAAAAGTTGCACATCATGAAGAATTTGGGGGCGATGAAAAAGAGGAGGAAGAAGAAAAGGACGATCGTGTCCCTTCCCCGTCGCAGCCAGACTTGAAAGAGGAAATGAGCGGAAGAAATGCCCCTTTGCACCAGCAAACCCCAAGCACAATGGTCCACGAGCAGGGACACGACCTGCTTTCGCCTGCAGGGTCGACAGCGTCGAGTCTGCCCAGAAGTGATCTCATTGCGACAGGCGCCCATGGGAACCGCGTGCAACGCATGTCGCGACCCGCTTTCTTCAGACACTCCGCCTCCAGCTCTAATATTGGCGATGGTCAAAGTCGTCTGATGCTCCGGCGTGGCGCATCGTTGAGTCAGTTGTCTCAGTGCAGCCGCCAGGAGAGTGGCGACTTCTCCGTAGAGGAAGAAGACGTTGATCTCTTTGATGACCCATTTCCGTTCCAAACGGTCGATTCCGGCAAGAGATTTGTATATCGACCTTTTGAGCATTGCTCATGCGCTCGCTCTGCGAAATGTTGTGGCAATTGGTGTCCCAAATGGTATGAGGATCCTTCTCAGATCGTTATTCACCTGGGTCGTGAGCGCCGATTCGACACTTATTGCTTAGTCTCCTGGACCCAAGTAGGCGCGCAATGCTGCATGTTTCCTTGGCTCGTGCTCATTTTTACGGCTACAATTGTTGTCCTTGCGCGAACCAACCCCTCGGAATTCACTGACCCAGAGGGAGTCTGCTCTGTCACGGTCAACTCTACGTACGCCGAAAACTACGAAGAGAACCGCGTCTTTCACGGCCGTGCAGTTGCGCTCACGTGGTTTGCAGTTCTCTGCACGTGGATTGTACTTTCTGGCTTTGGCATTCACGCCCTTGCCAAGACCGCCATGTCGAAATTCAAAGAGTCCCGCTGGGGAATGACGATGCGATCGTAAAGACAACCTTTTGGGGCATTCATTTGCTCTTTATGCTCATATTTACCTATCCATCAAGAAATTGCTCGCGTGCCATCATGTGAGCGACAGGGCCTTACTCAGCTGCTCACGTGCCATCTTGAGCTCGCGTTCCATCTTGCGTCGTGCCGCGCGTTCGGACGCTAATCTGTACTCTGTAACCATAATCATTGCATCGAGCACCGCATCGCGAGGTCCTTTGGGGGCGTCGCGCCGCGCCGCCGTGACGCGTCGCCATGCTGCTTGCGCTGCAGACTGATCTACGCCAGTCTCCTTGCCCTCAATTGTATCTACAAAACACGCAAGGCTCGCCTCAAGGCTCCCATCGCTTCTTGTCGCGGCATCGAAACGTCGCTGTCCTTCTTTCTGCCTGATCTGTGGTGTGGTGCTCTCAAGTGCAAATGCAGGTTGCCTCTTTGCCCGCGGGACCGCCATGGGCACGCTGGAATAGTGAGGGGCTTCTCTGTTGCTAAACGTGGCAGGAGGTGGTACGGCTGCAGTGGCTTGCACATCAGCAGCTGCTGGCTGATAAGGCCGCGCTGTCATGATTGACTGCATGTCTGATTGATAAGAATCGTCACGTCGGGCGGAGACGTATGGCCGTGCGCTCTGTGACCCGTACCTCGCTTCGCCTCCAAAAGCGAGCGCGCCAAAGTCTAATTGAGCGATTTCTGAGCGTGTAGAGTCAGGATATTCGACATTTGATCTTGCAGAATCCATTGTGTTGATGCTTGTGCTGTATTCGACTGGAAAATCGCCGGATCGTGGAATGCTTTGTGGGCGAGCAGCGCTCGATGCAAAGAGGGCCCAGCACTTCTTGCAAATGGCTGTCTCACATTGATGGCATGTATGTGCTTGGCCTCGAAGATGCATTTGGCATTGAACGCAGACCCAGCCATCAGCTCCCCAAGGGTTCTTGACCATCTCACGCACACATTGCGCTCCATTCGGGTCCCCTCCGCATAGCGTCGGATGAGACGGGTCCGCCATCTCGCCTGCGGACGAAGCGCACTGTGTTGGTTTCTCCAACAAGCACGTTGTTGTTCTTCTTGCTGCTAGTGCTGCTGCTGCTGCTGCTGCTGCTGCCGCTGCTGCTGCTGGTTGCTGCTGCTGCACCCTTTCTATAAACTTTCTTCCTACCATCTTCGTGCCTTTCTTTTCCCTCACAATTTTTTGCTCTTCTCGTCCTCGGCACTATTGCACAGTAAGTAATTTGCGTTGCGCACGAAGCCGTTGAGGCAATGTTTGCGGCGATATTGAGGGACGAAAGCGCCAGCAAGCCATGACCGGGACTGCCGCGGGCTTGATGGGCTGAGCAGATACAGTCGCTGGCAAGGGCCCTGCTGGTGGTCGGAGGGTGGGCTCGACGTGGAGTCACGCGAAGGAGCTCGCCGAGGCCCACCTCCGGCGCGCATCTGGCAGGACCTTCGCCCAGGTGCAGTGAATAGATCGATAAAAATAAAACCTGCCTGCCCGAGCGCGCAGTGCACGCATCAACAGACCCAAGCAAAGTCGTCAATCTCATCTTCAAACCTGCGTTTTTCGCGAAAACCAAGAAAGAAAACAGGAAGAAATCGTAGAAGAGGACCCTCTTCATAGAGCCAAACGCGGCAGGACAGGACAGCCAGCTCAAGTCATGGCGCCACCAGAGAATGGGATTCGCGTGTACCTTCGCGTGCGGCCCACCAAGCGGCCCAGTGGTTTTCTACGTCTCGATGAGGATGATCCTAGTCGTGTCGATTTCGAGATTCCCCCCGATGTGGCCGCGAGCCATAATGCCAAGTCCACGTACAAGTTCAAATTCAATGGCATCATCGATCAGGATGCCAAGCAAGATGAGGTTTTCGATCGTGTTGCCAAGGTAAGTCGAATGCAGGGATTCGTCGCTCGCTGTTCCAGGAGATGTTCATGCGCTAACTGTACCTTCATTCTCTTCTTTGTTCTCGCAGGATGCGGCCCTTAGCGCCATGGAAGGCTTTAACGCAACGGTTTTCGCGTACGGCCAGACAGGCTCGGGTAAAACGTTCACCATGACCGGTGGAGCTGAAAGATATGTTGATCGTGGCATTATTCCGAGAGCGCTCTCCTTGGTCTTTGAAGAAGTCGAAAAACGGAGTGATGTGCAAATCACGACACATATTTCATACCTGGAGATTTACAACGACGCAGGCTATGATTTGCTTGATCCGTCACACGAATACAAGGGTCTCGAAGACCTCCCAAAGGTGAGCATGATGGAGGATGAAGATGGCAATGTGCACCTAAAAAACCTTTCCATGCACGTTGCCAACACAGAGGAGGACGCCTTGAATCTGCTCTTTCTCGGCGACACAAATCGCGCTATTAGCGAGACACCGATGAACTTGGCATCTTCTCGATCGCACTGCATTTTCACCATCTCTCTTGAGATGCGCAAGGCTGGCTCCGATGTGATTCGCCGGAGCAAGCTGCATCTTGTGGACCTTGCCGGTTCAGAGCGGGTGCACAAAACAAGCTCTAGCGGCCAGCTGCTGCGCGAAGCAAAACACATCAACAGCTCTCTACACTTTCTAGAAATGGTTATTGTCGCACTCCACGAAAGATCCTCTCGAGGCCGGCAGCATATTCCGTATCGAAACTCTATGATGACCAACGTATTGCGAGACAGTCTGGGAGGCAACTGCAAGACGACCATGGTGGCAACAATCTCTTTGGAGAAGTCAAACACGGAGGAGAGTATTTCAACGTGTCGATTCGCGCAACGTGTGGCACTTGTGCAAAACGATGCTCTTGTCAATGAGGAAGTAGACCCTGCAATGCTCATCAAGCGTCTCAAGGCGGAGGTCGCCGCTCTACGAGAGGAGGTCGCCTTTCTCAAAGGCGAACGCGATCCGAATGCACCGGGTGCGGGCCAACGCATCGATCAGCTCGAGATGAAGCGGCTGCGCGGGATTGTGTCCGACTGGGTGGAGGCGCAAAGGTCTCGCGATTCGGAAACGAAAGGTTCCGAGGACGAAAGCGGCATTGACATGCTGCAACCGGGAGAGCTCACCTTTGAGCGCATACATGCATGTTTTCAGATCCTTCGCGAAATGGCTGCAGAAGACCGTAGCGACGCAGCGGGAACCGGCAAAGGTTCTTCATCTCATGGCGAGCGAGACGACGCCAAAGAGGAGGAGATCGCAGCGCTTAAAGAGCAAATTCAACAGCGCAACAATGAGATTGCTATCCTCGTCAACATGGTCAAGCAGGGACGCGCGCAAGAAAACGGGGAGCTCCCTTTGGTTACTTCGGGATCCAGTGCAGGTGCGGCCGAGGCGTGGCATGCTCCGCGAGGAGGTAGTGAGACAAAGTCTTCTGTCGAAGGCAATGGTGAATCAAAATCTCAAGGCTCCCTCGGGGCCTCGATTATTGCAGCTGCGCCCACGACGCGCCGACCCGTAGGTCCGATGGCCCCGGTGCCCCCATCTGAGGTTCTTGCAGACAAAGATCGTGCGCTCGACTACTTCAAGCGGCATTATCCGAGCATCAAGGCAATCAACGAGAACAAGAGACTGCTCAAGGACAAGTATGCATTGGCCAAGCAGATTGGCGCAACAGTAAATGCCTCGCGTGGGGAGATTACGCGCTTGAAAACCGAGATCGAGCAAGTTCGCGCGCAACGCGCGGTCCAGTCCGTCGTGAATGGCGAAGGCAAGCTTGACGAAGCCGAGGAAGAGCGTGCTCTGTCAGCCGAGTCGGAACGTATGGCTGAAATCGATAACCACAAAACGAACTACAAGCGCAGCTTCCAGGAACTCAAAGAATTGAAAAAGGAGATCGAACGCATCCAGTCTACTCTTCAAAAGGGCCGTCTCAAGCTGCAGAATGAGTTCGAGGCATGGTATGGCGTCGTGCTGCGGCAAGGTTTGGCCCAGCCTTCCATGCCCAGCCAGACCGCATCGGGTCGCTCAGAAGACACAAGAACGGTCGCCCATTCAAGCGAAGGCTCTGCGATGCGAAAGTCGCGAGGGGCGCCACGACCAGGCCTTCCAGGTGTCCCCAAGGTCCATCACTCGGAAACTACGCTCCCGTCTGGGACCAATTCTGCAATTCCACTCACCGGCAACCAGGAGGCAGACGCTGATATACTTGCCTTTTACAAGGCCAAAGAGGCGCTCATGCAGCGCTCTCGACTGAAAAAGTAATTTGCTAAAATGTGACTGGCAGACAGAGACAGATCGGTATAGAAGGAACGAGCGGGACATTTATTTTTTCCCATTCTTTCTTTGTTTCTTTGTTTCTTCCTCGCTTCGTGTCACGTATCAAACACGACATGTTGGTCGGTCAGACAACCAAATAAGGTGAACGCTAGTCGCCGCTCCAATTTCGTATTTTCACCCGCTCCTTTCCTTTCCGGCCGTTCTAGTAAAAATCACGGCCTTGGACTCGAGATGTGACGAGTACACACCCTGACCGGATTTTTTTTCTTCCATCAACTTGGGAGGAGTCCATTTTGGAGCGCGGAGCACTGGAGCACGCCGAAAACTGGAGTCCAAGAGGCTGGTGCGTCTTTGGCCCTGCGTGCGTGTGGACGCGGGAAATCGGGGGAGACGCGATTGCAGCCCAATAGCGTTTACGAAGGCAGGTCTCGCAGCCTACTTAAGACTGGACGAGGTTGCTTCGGGCCAACAGCCTGCAAACCTTGTTTTCGACGGCAATTGCGCACGCGCGCTTTGCTTTGCCCTGGGGCAAAGACCAGGGCGCAAAAGGGCCAGACCTGTGGCAAGCTCCTTTGTACGCGCGCAAGCGCGGTCTTCAAGGACGATAGCTTTGCCTTGCCCAAGCGTCTCGCAAAAGAGCTGAGCACACGTGCTCGTGTTCCATTGACAGACAGAAAGGATGGCGCTCTTTGAGAGATCCCCGCGGCCCGACTGCACGGTCGAAGGCCATGGCTTTATCACGCGCCTCGGCCTCTTCGCGCACGGCGTGCAGTCCAACCCGCTCGTCGGTCCCGCCTCGTACATGACGCACACGAACACGTACACGGAAGCTGGGCAGAAACATCTCGAGGCGATGTGCCAGCAATGGACTCGCAAGGCCGTTCAGAACGCCATTGACGAGGAGAATGGTCTGCACGATATTGGTCCGCCGATCACCAAGCGCAAAGCTTGTGCTACGCCTCTGGCGTCCTTGCTCCGAGAAATTGAAAAGGGTCGCATGCCTACAGACGTCTTGCCCGCCTCGTACTACCAGGAGACAATTGGTATTTCCAAGTCGTTCAATGTTCAGTCCACGGACCATCCCTCCGCCAAGGTCGGAGAGCGACTTTTGCGAAGCTCGACGCGCGACCGAGGTCGTGACCAGAACCGCCAAGATCGTCCCTCGCGTCGGTCGCGATCAGCACCTTCGAAGAAACGCAGCAACAAGTCAACCAGAAAGTCGCACCGTTCCAAATTCGCTGAAGCCCTCGTAGCCGAGGCTCGTGCTGTGGCTCGCGCTGTCGATGATACGGACAGGGAGCTCTCTCTTACCGAGCAAGCATACCTCGAACAGTCTCTCCAAAAGGCCTCCCGCGCCATTCATGCCACCAAAGAGGCCTCTGCTCCACGTCGCGCCGCAGCTGCTGTAGCTGTCGCGCGCGAACGTTTGCAGAGCGGCCTTGAGTTGGGCGAGGAGCCTTCGCCTCGTCTGACACGATCTCTGTCCCGATCCCGCGACGTCGAAGAGCCAATCTCGCCCTCGCAGCCACCTTTGAGTGTACGCGCATCGAGGTTGGCTGGCAAGGAGCGGGCTCTTCGCGACCAAATCGCAGCCCTCGACGCACAGCTGCACGATCTTCAGCAGACGTGCTTGTCAACTGACGGGGCCAGCGCCGATGACGAGTTTTCGGGATCCTCTTCCTTGCGTGATGATGCGGACGTGAGTTCCGAGCAAGAGGACGAGATCGAGGAGGATGACCATGTAGTGGAAGCGGAGGAAGTTGGCGTGCGGAGCACGCGCGTCAAGACGCCGGTGCTTCTCGTTCCCGACTCAAGCTTTGGACGCTTCAAAAATGGTGAACTTCGCGTTGTCGCGAGGCGCCAGAACGGAAAGAGGGGCGAACTGACCTCGCCACGATCCGCTCGCGTGAAGTCAAACGTGTATGGCCAGCTCGAGCCAAACGTCTTTGTCGAATTTGAAGAGACCAAGGACGATGACGACGAGATTGACGACGAGGTTGACGACGGCGAGGAGGAAATTGGCTTTGCGATTGCTCGTGTGAAGTCGGCCCGCTCTCACACAAGCAGAAAGCGCCGTAGCGGCAAGGCGGCCTCGCTGTCGCCTGTTGTGAGCGCAGTGCGCGACATTATGGCCGAGCTTTCCCTTTCGCCTCGGAACCTTCGCAAATCACTTGCATATTGATCTCGAGCAATGATGGCGACCGGCCCAACTTTCGTACGATATCTCACCACCTCACTCTTGAAATTAGATAATATTATAGCGTTGGAATAGCTAGACCCTATTGTTGATTCTTTCTTGAACACTTGGAGGATCGCAAGCAAAAAATGCATGCAACTGAGACCGCTTTTCCATATGTGTTTTTTGGAAAGATCAAGTTACATGGCCTGCTGCTGCTGCTGCTGCCGGTGTAACGTTTTCAGCGAAACCCTTTGGGCCTGGTGATGCTAACGAACGGTCGGAACGCGAGCTATACTTGTCAAGCTAGATATAAAGCTCGGCACGCTAGCTATAGACACTACATCTAGACTCATATCCTCTCTTTTTTTTCACTATTTATTTTTCTTTCCAAGCTTGTCGCTTGCAGAGATGTTATGAAATACAAGTATTCTTTGGTTACATAGTCTGCTGGTTTTTGAACGATTTTCCCCTTCTTCTTAGCTGATTGGAGACGATGCCGATGTGAGTTCTGCGAGACGATCGTCAAGCTGACTAATGCAGAGACTTGCATAGTCCTCGTAGTAGATGCGGCCCGAGCTAATGTCTTGCGACACATTCAGGAAAGACTCAAGCTCTTTCTGCTTGAACGGGTGCGTGCCCATTTGCTTGAGCAGCTCTTTAAAATATTCAACCTCCACATAGCCGACATTCTCCGTGTCCACCGCACGAAAGGCACTTATCAGGACATCGTAAGCTTCGGCAGGATAAAGATTCTGTTCGATGATCTCGAGCATGCGAGGCTCGAACTTCTCGAGCGTCACGTAGGCATCAGGTTCGTCGCTCTGCATCGTAGGAAGGATATTCTCCTCGACTTCTTCGTCACTTGGAAATTGGCCAAGATATCGCATCACCGTACGCACATCCTCTTGCACGACGCGCTCCTCGCCTTCCTTGTCAAAAAGTAAAAAAGCATTCTTGATGTTCTCTCGATGTCGCTTTGTCGTCGCACTTTCCTCGACAACGACTGGGACATCGCCAGCGCCGTCCGCGTCGGCCTCTTTGCCCTCCTCGGCGCCCTTCTTCTTCCCTCCCTTCTTTCCCTTGCCCATCTTTGCAAAGCTTGCGCGCGAGAGAAGCGCGTCGCTACGCTCGTCAATGGGCATTGATCGATCGTCGCGCTATCATGTATCCGTTGAAATGAAGGTGCGCCACCATGGTTTTTAGTGCCACCACTGGCAGTGGCACTAGGCCTACTACCGGAGCAGCCTAGGCTACTTGGCCTACTGCTATCATGGAATAGCTGCGCTGGTAGTGAGAGAGCTTTGGACGAAGCGTGATGGGGCTGGGTCTCACATTCAAAGCGGACCTCGTAAACTCATGTAACCAAGCAAGAGGAATCGCTTGCTCCAGCACGCTTCGAATTGAGCTCCTTTGATCAAAAGATAAAAACAAACATTGTTGGCTCGCCGCGCTTCTTTAGTAACCACTCAACAAGGATGTGCGACGAGCTCGCTGTCGTCAAGTACTTCTTTTCCTCTCTCTTTCTTACGAGTACATTGTGTTTCTGGCACATTGGTTGTTTGATTGATCAAACAGATTTTTCTAGAAAAAAGTTGAGAGTATCCCGAGATCGAGACTGCAATGGCCGGCCGGCCGGGAGACGGCGGGAAGCATCTCCGACACCTCAGGCTGGCTGCTGAGTGGCGACCCGCCAGCCAGCTCTACTCGAAGGTCATCATGATTTTATTGCCGCTGCGGCTCGAGCTGCCCCTGACCTGACGCGCGCGTTCAAGCTGCCAGCCCTGTTGCCCATTTTTCCCGAATGATGATGAGGCTCACACTGACACGTATACATGAATAAGTCTCTGCCAGCGGCGGCCTCGAGCAAATTGGCATCGTCTCGTGGCGCCGTCGAGCGAAGACGCGGAGCACGAGGCACGCACGCTCGCAGACAACGCTCGCGGCTGCGGCGCCGACGCGGAGAAAGAAGAGCGGCCAGCCCACGCGGCGCGCTGAGAGGGACGCGCGAGCGCCAACTAGGAAGCGCCGGGACGCTCGGCCGGGGACGCATTTCTCCAAGGCGGACGCTGCACGAGGCCGTGGCCAAGAAGCACAGCGTTCACGCGAGCACGCAAAGAAGAGAGACAAGAGAATGTCGGCGAGCTCGGATGACTACTACAAGGTGCTGGGCGTGAGCCGTGACGCCTCCGATGCCGAGATCAAGAAGGCGTATCGGAAACTGGCAATCAAGCACCATCCGGACAAGAACCCAGACAATCGAGAGGCCGCCGAGGAGAAATTCAAGGCTGTCGCGAACGCGTACCAGGTTCTTAGCGACAAGGAGAAGCGCAAAATCTATGATCAGTTTGGCAAGGCAGGCCTCGAGGGCGGCATGCCCGGTGGTGGCGGTGGTGGTGGCTTTAGCGGTGGCATGCCAGGCGGCATGGGAGGCATGCCGGGTGGCATGCACTTCTCCTCTGCCGACGACATCTTCAAGGAGTTCTTCGGTAGCTCCGATCCCTTTCAGGCCTTCTTTAGCGGCGGCATGGGTGGCGGCATGGGTGGCGGCATGGGCGGCATGGGTGGCGGCATGGGCGGTCCCGGCATTCAGTTCCAAACTATGGGTGGCGGCCCTGGCGGTTTCTCGTTTCAACAAGGTGGTTCACCTTTCGGTGGCATGGGCGGCATGGGTGGTATGCCAGGTGGTATGGGTGGCATGGGCGGTATGCCAGGCGGCATGGGTGGCATGCAAGGTGGCATGCCCGGAGGCTTTGGAGGTATGCCTGGCGGCATGGGTGGCTTTCCTCAGCAGCAAGGAAACGCCAGTCCTCCCCCACCTGGCGTCTTCAAACCCAACACAATCGTCATGCTCAAGGGTCTTACCAATAAGCCACAGTACAATGGCACCGAGGGCCGAATTGCTCGCTTCGATCCGTCGACGTCCCGCTATATTGTACAACTTGATGAGGGTGATGGCCAACTTTCTCTGCGGCGTGAAAATTTGCAGCAATGGGTCAATGGCGTCGAGCTCACCGGCGTTGCAAGTAAGCCAGCTCTCAATGGCCAGCGTGGTCTCTTGTTCGATTACAATGCTGCCAAGCACCGTTGCTCCGTGCGCACCCCGCAAGGCTCGATGAGCTTCCAAATGACAAGCATCATCCTCCCGGTTGGAACCGTCGTCCAGGTCGTTAATTTGTCTAGTACACCAAAGTACAATGGCCGCTGGGGAACCATCACCAACGTTGATCGCGGGGCCGGGCGCTACACAGTGGCTCTTTCAGACTCGGAGAATGTTCGTTTGCGCTACGAAAAGGTGCACCCGTAAACTACCGACTTTGCATGCCAGTAGGGTCTGCCTGCTGCTCTTCTGTCCAGCCTCCTTCTTTATAAATTTTGGCAAAAGAGTCAGACATTGGAAAAAGCCACACAAGAGCTTTCGCAAGCACACTAGGTACCAATCCACATTACCAGGACGATTGCAGTTTAGTTGGTATATTTTCTCTTTTTCCCGGCCACCAAAGTGAATTTATTGACGTGAGTTCGTGAAAGCGCAAAAGAAGAAATTGCATTTGATAGAAAAAAAAGTGTACCCAAAATAAGCTTGAAGATCGGATGAGAAAGCCTTCACACAAAAAAGAAGAGACCTGGCAAGGCCAAAAACGGAAGGTTTCTCAAAGAGCTCTGCATGAGCGACCGCAAACGGGAATTTGGCGCCGTCGAGCTGGCAAAAAATTGACATATCGTCAAGTGCAACGCCAAGCAACGCGTGCACGATGTGAAATCAAAACTGAAGTGGTCCTTGCTCAGAAAGAGAAAGAGAGACAGCGCTCAGCACGCGGTCGTCTCGTTCGTCGGGGATGGGACCCAGGGGGGCGTAAGACGCATCGCGTGAACATCATTCCAGCTGAGAGAAAGGAAGAAGTCATGTTCTCGAATGCCGCGAAGACCGCCGCGACGCCGGGAACCCAAACGCCATGCTCGCTTCGGGATGAGAAGGTTGCAAACAAAACTCCATGCAGCGGAGTCCTCACAAGGCGCCGCATTTTCTGGCATTGGAAGTGCATGCATTGGCCGCATTTCGAACTCCGCGCTGTCGCTCAGCTCACGACAAGGTTCCTGCCCAAAGAGCATCTCGTGCACAGCAACGCCGACGCGCCACCAGTCATCGAGAATGGCGTTGCTTTCCTTGATTGTCCGCGTTGCGCACGCGATTCCGCCGCGACGGGTTGTATCGAGGAATGCAGGCTGTGATTCTTCTGTAGTGGCTTCGAAGTTGATGAGCATGAGATGCCCGTTTCCAGTAATTTGGAGATCGTCCAGGGACAAAGCATTGTGTGCCATGCTTCGTGCATGGAGACACGAGAGGGCATCGACAATTTCTGTAGCGTAAAATCGGGTGGCGTCCACGGTGAGGCTGCCTTCCCGGCTGACAAGTTGCCGTAGCGTGCCGCCATGCACAAGCTCGGAAAGCGCGCAAACTTTTTGGTCCATCACAAAGAGGCTGTCGCGCGACAACAAAAAGGGATGGGGCCCGCAAGTTTTGAGAATACGAATCTCCTTGAGTGCAACCTCCACTTTAGCCTTGCTCACTTCGGAAATGGTCACCACCACGAGCTTTCTTCGCCCACAGCTCATTGCGGGGTCCGCGTCGTTGTCATCGCCACCCTTGCCTCTCGCCCACACGCTCATGCGAAGTGACGTAGAACCAAGACGAGATGCTCGTCTTCCCCAGCGCCCTCCTTTGCTCTGCGAGTTTCGTACTGCGCAGCAGATGCTGTAAGGTCCTGGTGACCCCTGGGCGCAAACATCAAATCCACGACGGGAAAGTTCACGTGCTACCTTTCTGTCGACTCCTTTGGTCCACATTTCCGCGGGAATCTCTGAAGCAGAACGAGCATGTAGCCAATGCCGCTGCTGCTGCTGCTGCTGCTGCTGCTGCTGCTGCAGGCAACGCTCTTGCTCTTTGGAAGTAGCGTTGTTGCAAGCGTCAGAGCTTCTTCTCCGGAGAAGGTCGCCAAAGCTTCCGTGTTGCACTGCATTACGATTGCGGAGCCCAGGACGTGGTCTCTGGCAAAGAGATCCAGCTTCTTCTGGGTCCTCCATGGTGGGCGAGCACTGTCGAAGATGTTGCGGCATTTGCTGCGGCTCCGGCTGCGCGCCCGCGGCCATTTCTCTGCTTGCAGCTGCGTTGCGGCGACGCTCGCGACTGCAAATTGCACTCCACGTCTGCAGCGCCCGTCTTCGCCTTGCACGGAGGCGAAATGGGCCCCCGTTCCCGGACTGTTTGCTCGCTGCGGGCGTCAACAAGCACGAAGCTCTTGGGTGTACCTACGTGTGCAAAGCCTGGAGTGCATGGTCCCCAATCCCCATTACGCCGAGAGCATTGGCAGCCCTCGAGCGTGTTGTCCGCGAATCCGTGCATAAGTCCAAGCAGAGGTCGCTTAAGTGCGCCCCAGCAGATACCCCTGGGAGTTTCCTGCCGCGCCTTGCGCTCTGATAAACATGTAGGGAGGGCTCGCAGCCTTTTGCATGTCTTTGCTTTCGGTAAAGTTTCGCTTTCGCGAGTGGGCGGGCAAATATTGCGCGCCGGAGGCGGACAATTACGGACAGTGCTGCTCGGTGATTTTCTTTCGTGATCTCTGACATGATGCTCAGCTCCCTTTTTATTATAAAAATCATATTGGCTGGCCGCTGGCGAGCTCAACGTGAGACAGGGTCGACAGCGCGCAGCCGTGGTGTTGAAGTTTCTACTTGTAAGGCACACCCATGACTCTGCTGAGAAGTCAACAGTTAAAGACGTTGCGGCTGCGGCTCTCTCAGTCGGACACCATTTGACTGCCATGGCTCAGGCAAGCAAGCTTGGCAGGAAAAAGCTACGTGGCCCAGGCTCGAGCTCGTTGTAAGTCCCATAGGTCGTCGCAACGAAAGGGGGAGGAGGGTTATGTCAAGGGGAGGGAGGGAGGGGGCAGGGGGGGGGGGGGGGGGGGGGGGGGGGGGGGGGGGGGGGGGGGCCAGGGCGAACTTTTATATAGGAAAGGAAAGCATTACCATGATCTGGCAAGCTCCAGCGGAGCCCTTCTTCACCTCGATCTCTCTCTCTCTCCCCTCCCCCCCATGTCTTTTGTGTTCCTACCGGCGCAACGACTGCTCTGCTTCTGCTGCTGTTGCTGCTGTGTTGTTCCAAAACGGTGTGTACCCTGAATCGCACGCACACTTGTCCGTTCTGGGGACAAGCTCAACTCAGACTCGGCTTCCTCTTTTTTTCTTCTAAACTTCTTCGATCTCCTTCTTTCTAATGCGCGCGCTTCGTCCAACGCAAGCTTGCTTGTTCTTTTCTTTTTTTCTTCCTCTCCGCCACCATTTGCGGCCCGTCAGCATGCGGCCGGATCCTGGTATACGCGTACTGGATTGAGTCCTAGGCATACCCTAGACCCTATCTAGTCGAAAGTCTACGCAAAGCAAGATTCTCATGGCGCTCTGGAACCATGGGAACGCCAAGGAGTGTGCGCGCGGAATTGAGAATGGACCTCATATACATACAAAGCGAGTCACGCCTTGATAGGCACAACGGAGCGCGCCAGGGCCGGTGGACAGGACACGACAAACATTGATCTTTTCCGGGGGGCCATCTGCGTGACTGCTGTTTGGCTGTCCGGCCGTCGGGTCCTTGCTCCGGAGTGTCGGAGTCGAGGACTCGTTCGCGCGCTTCCTCGCCCTCGCCCGTCGAGCGCCGGCTTTAAGCGTATTGGCGAACTTCGTCATCATGGCGTCTGTGGGAAACGCGAGCCTCGGCGCCAGCTTCATTCACGCTGGCCTCGGCGTGTGGATTGCCAATCCGTACCCACAAGGCGAAAACGAGACCGATACCTATCGCATGGGTCGCCTCTTGGATCCGAAGCGGTCCGCAAGACCGGTGTTTGTGCCAGCCAAGGTTGTCGAAGTCTGCAATGATGGCAAAGTGAGCGTTCGAACCGAATGGGAACCCAAGCTGGACGTGGTTTGCCCAAAAGAGGAGCTCTACCTTGCCAATGTCTGCCAGGACGTGGATGACATGACCAATCTTGCGCATCTCAACGATGCAACTCTTTTGGACAATGTGCAGACGCGCTATCACCGAGAGCCATGCCAGCAGATCTACACAATGGCAGGGCCCATTCTCATTGCTGTCAATCCATATCGAATCGTCACGGACAAGCATGGCGTCTCCATTTACGATAAGTCGTACATGGATCTGTATCGGAGTGCCCCGGTCTCACCGTCGGGATGCCCCAACAGTGCGCTCCCACCTCACATTTTTGCCGTTGCAAGTCGTGCTGTGGCAACCTTTGCGGACGCGCGCGAGAACCAAAGCATTGTCATCTCCGGCGAATCAGGTGCTGGTAAAACAGAAAGTACGAAGCAGATCATGCAGTTTGTGACGAGCTGCTCCGGACCCAACGGCTCGTCTGCGGAGGAGGAGGGCATCGAATCAAAGCTCTTGCAGACCAATCCCGTGCTCGAGGCAATCGGCAACGCCAAGACTGTGCGCAACGATAACTCGTCGCGATTTGGCAAGTTTATCCAGATTTTTATGGAGCCCAAGAGCGGCGCTTCCGCTGTCCGCATCCTTGGCGGATCGATCCAAGACTTCCTTCTCGAAAAGTCGCGCGTGGTCACGCATTCCAATGGGGAGCGCAATTATCATGTGTTTTATCAGCTTTTGGCCGGCTTGAGCCCAGGCGCCAAAGCTCAACTTGGGCTTGAGCTCGGGGAGGACGCCTTTCGGTATTTGAATCCAGAAAAGCAGCGTCTGCATGCCGAAAGCAATGCCACGGAGGCCCTGCGGGGCCGCACAGGTAGTCGAAATCGGCGGCGGACGCAAAGCCAGGAAACAAGTGCCGCAGCTGCGGCAGAGTCTTCTGCGGAAACGCGCAGAATTGACGACCTGAGCGCGTTTCAGGAGCTCGAGGCTTCGCTAGATGTTGTCGGTCTTGGTGATGAGCGTCGAGAACACATTTTCCAGATTATTGCTGGCATCTTGCATCTCGGCAACATCGAGCTCGAGACAAGCGGGGCCGGCAGCGAGGAGGCGCGCGTTTGCGGAGGTCCATCGAACGAAGCCTTGCAAAAGGCGGCATCACTCTTTGGCGTCGAGTGCGACGCCTTGGCCGATGCCATCGTCACCAAGGAGACCAGCACAGGAGCGCACGTGATTTCGTCGCAGCTGGACAAAAAGCGCGCGTACGATGGTCTGGATGCACTTGCCAAATCGACGTATGGTCTTTTGTTCCGATGGGTCGTGTCTGAAATCAATCGCACCTTGAGCAATAAGGTGTCTCCGGGGTCATCGACCTCCGGAGCTGCTTCTCCGTCAGCAAGTGCCTCGTATATTGGCATTCTGGACATTTTCGGCTTTGAAGTCTTTCGGCAAAATGGCTTTGAGCAATTTTGTATCAACTTTGCCAACGAAAAGCTGCATCAGCTATTTACGACGCATGTCTTCAAATTGGAACAGCGCGTCTACGAAGATGAGGGCATCGACTATTCGGCCATTACATTCACGGACAACCAGCTGATCATTGATCTCGTCGAAAAGCGTCCGCGAGGCATCATGTCTCTCTTGGACGAGGCATGTCTTTTTCCGCAATCGACAGATGAATCATTTCTGAGCAAGCTGGACCAGGCGCATGCTGACGTATCTGCCGCCTCGAGCGCATTCTACCGCAAGGCCAGCCTGCGTGAGACGGAGGCAGGCCCGGCCTTTGTCGTGATGCACTCGGCAGCCACAGTGGTCTACACGGTTTCAGAGTTCCTCGACAAGAACCGTGATCGCCTGGAGAGCAAGGTAGTTCGCGTAATGGCTGCGAGCTCGTCCTCGGTTGTCTCAGCGCTCTTTCGCGAGCAGCAAGCAGCGAGCGAAGCGGACCAAGGTTCATTCACTGGATCAAATGCCTTTTTGGGCTCAAAGTTCAAGGATGACATTAACAGACTCATGCGGACTCTGAACGCAACGACACCGCACTTTGTGCGCTGCCTTAAAGCCAATGGTGAAAAGCGTCCAGGTTACATGGACCCGCAGCTTGTCCTACACCAGCTCTTATATCTTGGCGTCTTAGATTCGATCCGAATTCGACACTCGGGCTTCAGCTTTCGCACCTCGTTTGCCGGTTTCTATTCTCGATTCGCGCTCGTTGAGCCATCGCTACCGTCTCCAGCGTCACTGCGCGAACGCGTCAAAGGGAACGAGTCCGACCCGCTTTATCGAAGCAAATGCAAGGAGCTCGTGGCGCTGCTTTGGGCGACCATGGCCAAGGCGAGCAATGATAGCAAACATACAAGCGAAGGCGAAAAGAGTGCAGACAGCAAGAACAATGGTGACGATGGCAACGCATTTATTGCGCAAGGCCTGAATTCCATGGTGCAGCTGGGTAAAACGCGTATTTTTCTGCGCAAACAGGCCATTCAGACACTCGAGGCGCTGCGTGAGGTCAAGCTGCGAACCATGGATGCAGCAGCTACACGCATTCAAAGTCTTGCGCGCATGCATTGCGTACGGGCTAAAATTGACTCGATCAGGCGTGGGCTCGAACGGATTCGCGCGGCGTGGGCTGCGGTCCAAGATCGACGTGCCTGGGTGCATCATATGAAAGTGCAAGAGACGGTACGACGCACAGCACTAGTGTGGAAGGCTCGGACCTTGCTAGCTCACCGCCGCAAGGCGCTCATTAAAATTCAGGCCTTTGTGCGAGGACTTCGCCCTCGTCGCGTCTTTCTCGTCGCGAGACGGTGCGCGATCAAGGCGCAACGTGTGGTGCGAAGCTTTATACTTCGCAAGCGATTCAGGATGTGGACTCATGTCGTCACGCGAATTCAAAGCATGGTGCGCTCCTTTCTAGTCCGTAATCGCTTGTACTGGCGACGCGCAAATGCGGCTCTGACGATTCAGGCAGGATGGCGAGGCACGCAGGAGCGCCGGTCGATGCCCCGCATGATGGCGTTTCTGGCGGAACGCAGGCGTTTACGTGCCCGGCGAGCTGCTTGCAAGGCGCTGCAACGTCGCTGGCGCTCCTTTCTCGTTCGCCGTCGCTTTCTCGAGATGCGAGCCGCGACCCGCATCCTGCAACGGTGGTCTATGGGTTTCGTGCTTTGCGCTCAATTTAAGGCCATTCGTGCAAGCGTCCGGGTTTTGCAGCGCGTTGGCAGAGGATTCTTGGCTCGCAACTTGCGAAGGCGGCTCGTGACGGCTCGCTTACTGGAAGACGAGGTGCTCGAAGTCAATCGTCTTCGCTACCGGGAGGCAGCTGCGATTGAGGCTGCCAATACGCATCCCTGCAGCGCGCACAAGGCGAACTTTCAGCGACGCGGTGCGAATCCGGCGGCTCCCATTTGCAAGAACAACACGCTTCATCATGCAGTGTTGGACATCGATGTGCGGGCCAACATTGCTAACGTGTATCCGACGGCCTGGACGGACCTCTGCAGACGCGTGGATGCTTCCAGCGTAGATGCGGGTGAATTCCACTCGCTGGCACTCACGGCGGACGGCGAGGTGTACACCTGGGGATACGGAGACCGTGGGCAGCTTGGGCACGGCGTGTTTGGGGCGCGCAAAGCGCCTGGCCGACTCCCGGAGCTTATGCGCATGCGGGTGCCTTGTATTCAAGTTGCTGCGGGCTCGTTTCACTGCATGGTGCTGACGCGCGATTGCCAGGTGCTTACCTGGGGCGCTGGGTCTCATGGGCAGCTAGGTCACGGGAATCGGGACAATGACGCCTGTCCTCGGATCGTGAAGGGCTTGGCGAACCGCAAGATCGTCCAAATTGCCAGTGGCGCCACGCACTGCGTTGCGCTTGCTCAGGCAGGCACAGTATTTACTTGGGGCGGCCCCGGGGCAGTCCTTGGCCACGGCGCCTTTGTTGGCGAGGGTTCACTGGCCGTGCCAGAGCCCGTGCGGTCCCTTGCGCGCGAACGTGTCGACCAGGTCGCATCAGGGCGGGACTTTGTGCTCGCACGCGCCCGATCCGGCAAGCTTTTTGCTTGGGGCGCGGGTGCTCATGGACAACTTGGACTTGGAGACACTCGTGATCGGGTCTTTCCACGGGAGCTGGCACTTCCTGGCGAGCGCGATTGCGCCCTCGTGACTGCGGGTGGACGTCATGCCGCAGCTGTGGATGTGCTTGGACGTCTCTTCATGTGGGGCTGCAACTCACATGGCCAACTGGGCTTGGGCGACGCGACGGATCGTAATCGACCAACGTGCGTGAATTCGCTGCCTGGCCCGGTCGAAAAGGTGGCTCTGGGTTGGCGGCAGACTGTTGTGACTTGCCGCCCAATTGAGAGCGGGCACGGCACCGACGCGGCGCCTGGCAAGGAAAGCCTTTTCGCGTGGGGGGCGACGTCTTTGCCTCTCGGCATGGCGGATCGCGCACGTGGTACTCTGCTGGATAGCTGCGTGGATGAGACAAGTATCTTTCGTTGCGCGACGCAGGTGATGGCGAACCTCGACACATGTGGTCGTCGCGTGAAGAATCTCACATGTTCCAAAGCACCTTCTCTTTCATTTGTTGGTCTCGTGTACGAACAAAAGCCCGCAACGCTCGCTGTGCATACAAGTCCGCTGCTGGCTAACACCGACATTGCGCCGCTCTTATCGCGCCGGAGCGACAAGATTCATCGTTCTTGCGCCGCCAATGAGGAAAGCGACGAGGTGCCGACGATTCTTGTCGACGAGGCAGGCACTCGCCATGATATGGCGAGCATGAGCCATGGAGCGTTGCAATCGTTGGTACGTGATCTTATTGCAAGTGGTCCAAGCGCCAAAGCATTCTTGACGGTGGATCCAAATGCCGCAGGTAAGAAGCGGGAGCGCTTGAGGCGTGAGCGGAAGCAAGAGACTGTTCATGGCGTGCGGTATGCCGCCGCAAATTCAGTCTCTGCGACGAGAATCAAGGCCAAGACAAGCTCAGTTGCGTTGCAAATGCAAGCGAAGCCGCAGTCAAAAGAAGTGCGACAAGCACACCATTCCAAGAATATGCGTGAGGGTTACACGGAAATGGTGGACGTTTTTGCCAGTGTGGACAACGAGGAGGACAAGACGAAAGTGATGGCGCTAAAAACTCGCGACAACAGCCATTCCGAGTCTCCCCCCAAGACACAAAGAACGCGTGCGTCCTCGGTCACGGTCCGTCGACAGCGCGAGCTGGAAGCAAGTATTGATGTGGAGGCATTGCGCGCGCAGGCGCGAGCGCGCGAGCGTGCGAAGATGCTTGCCCGACGTGTGCTTCGGGAAGGGGATTCTGACATGGCGGGCCATTTCGCGGCCAAGGCTCTTTTGCTGCGCAGAAAAGAGACGGAAGAGAAGTCGCAAGAGGAAAAGCGTGGGACCAAAAAGAGCTCTTCGCAAAGTACGATGGAGGGCATGAAGGCTCGACTCGAAGGCGACGGGCAATCGTTCTTTCGCTCCCGGCTCCGCGAGACGAGTTTGGGAGTCTATACATACGAGGAACTTGACGAGGAGACCAAGTCGGACGGCGGGTCAGAGGACGCCTCGAGAGATCGTCTTCGCAAGAAGCAGTCAAAACAGCCGAGCTCGCAGACCAAGCGAAAGGACGAAGTGAATCTTTTGCTCCGAAAGTTGCAAGCGCGTGCGCAACGCGATGTGAGCGCAATGTGGACAAACGCATAGAGCGTAGATGCATCATACGTTTGCGTTTGTAAGAAATGGAAGAGATGTGGTCGAGGCGCACGAGACAAGGTAGAAAAGTAAATGAATAGGAATTTCAGAAAAGAAAAAGGGATAAGGGTTATACGTGAGGGGCGAGGAGGTAAGGGCCCGAGCGTGTTCGGACGTCCGCGTCCCAACGCGGTGGGTGGGTCCGTGCATGCGCGCTGATGCTGCTGATATCTTACGAACATTTTCGCCAAAGCAAGGAGGAGGATACGTGTACGGGCGCGGTTTGTTTCGGTTGGGTTAACAAATAAAAGAAGAAAAGAACAGATGCCAGGGCTACGAGAGCATCTCCAGCGCAGAGGGTTAGACGCCTACGTTTTTCTGCGACAGGGAGCGCAAAGGAAGGACAAGGTGATGCCGCGGCGGTCTCATTGAATCAAACAGCACTGCTTGGTGGAGGTGTCCTCTGGAATCCATGGACTGGTCTCTTCGGTGGTCCGCAGCAAGAAGTCGCTCCGCGCCTGGTCATTTACATACTTTGTGATCTCTGCTGCGGCCTCTTCGGGCGAGATGGCGTCCTTGGTCCGCTCGAGCTGCGTCTCGAGCTGCTTGACGGCCTGCTCCTGCTCTGCCGCAGCACGCGCCTTGGCCGCAGCTGCAGCGGCTGCTCGTGCCGTGGCCATGTTTTTCCGTCCAGAGACGGCGGCTTCGACGGCGGCGACAGCAGCGGAGAGGGCGCTCTTGCGCGGCTCGACACGTCCCGCGGGCGCCGCACGACGCCGCGTGGAGAGCGAGGAGCTGGCGTCCGTTCGCCGTGCCCCAGCTCGGCCGAGGGCAGGTTGGTTACAAAGCGCGCGATGCCGACCGCGCCGAGGCAGGCAGGCGGGCAGGCAGGCAGGGAGGGAGGGAGGGGGTTCTGCCTCCTCCGCCCCGAGCCGCGCCGTGCGTGCGAGAAGCCGCGCGCACTGGCGCCTGCGCTTCCCCACCTCTCCAAGCTCGCGTGCGCGCGATCGAAGAAGGCACTTTGCGCGAGGAAGAGGACGCGTTTTTAGTGACTCAAAGGCGCCAATTTCTTTTCGGACAGAGGGAGAGAGAGAGGCGCCAAATATAAAGGGGGAAAAGTATCCTATTTATGACCGCGACCATGATCTTTGGGATTGGTCTTAATCTTTTAGAGGGAATGAGGGAGCGACGAGGTCCCATTGGGGCACATACAGTGGCGATAGAATAAAAAAGTATTGGGGCGAGAACCCGCTAGGTTAACGATGAGCAATTTAAAAGTCTATGTCAAGAAAAAAGGCTTGAGTGTCTCTCCAATTTCAGGGTGCCGCGACTGTTGCGGGGTGTTCGTTGCGTCTCGAGACCGATTGATTCGTCTGGCCATCATACAAGACTTCTTGTAACTCTCAAGGGTCTGGCAAACTCTTTATGCGCGTCCGTCCAGCTCGTCGAATCGATGGATGAGGGCTGCTGCGACAATGTCGGCTGGCATGCGGGGTTTTTGTGAAACGTTGTCCCAAACGGCCATGTGGGGGAGAACTTTTTGCAGATTGCAGAATTGCGTATGGGCAAAACTCTGCGTTTCCTGTGAACCGCTGTGGTCTTTGGCAATCTGGGCTTGACTTTTGAGGAGATCTTGCAGCGCGGGCGCGATGCGGGCTGCAGTGCAATTCTCAAAGATAAATTCAGGAATGATGGCACGATCGGCGAGAATGTTCGGCAGAGATACATAGTCGACCCTTGCCAAGTACGATGCAGCGCGACGGGTGAGCCAGTCGGCATCATATATTGCAATGCTTGGGACTTTGTGGATGGCGAGCTCGGTTACAATCGTTCCCGAGACTGCGACGGCTGCTTTGGCGTCTCGATAGAGGACCGTCGGATCACTCTCAAGAGAAAAGGTAAAGTCGGATTCACTTCTGTGACGCAAGAATTTTTGAATGTGCGCGGCAGTGCCCGGTGTTGTAGAAATTCTCCATTCTACAGAGGGCCCCATTTGCTGCGCGAGTTCGAGAACAAGCGGCAATGCCCAGCGTAGCTCTTGTAGTCTGCTACCAGGGAAGAAGGCGACAACCTTGTTTTGGGAGGTCCCTTTTGCCGAGACTCGATCCGTAAGACTCAGTCGTTGCCAGGGCTTGAGCGGATTTGCTTTGACATAGGCTGCCGGGCTTACACAGGCATGGGTGGATGAGGAGTCTTCCGGCGTGGTATTGTCAGCAGGCGCAAAAGATTCCGGAGGTAGTGCGGCTTGCAGTGCCGGATGACCAATGCAAGTGCAGTGCGTCGTTGGCGTAAACCAGGACCTTTCAAAAGGCATGAGGAGAAAGAGTTGGTCGACAGTGCTAGCAAGATTGAGTGTGCGCGGGTTTTGGGCGCCCAAGAGAGGTTTGAGTGCCCACGGGGAGGGGCCAACAATGTGCATGCGACGGCAAGTGCCATTGGCGAGGCGGCGTTGCAATCGTAAGTTGAATCCCTTGGCATCAACTGTGAGGACAACGTGAGGTTTGAGGACATTTGTGCAGTAACGCTCTGCTCGGCGCAGACGCATGAAGATTCTGGGAAGGCTTGTGAGCACGCTTCCAAGGCCCATGACGGCAATGTCATTCATGGGAAAGATCGAGCAAAATTTCGGGCTCTTCGCCGCGACCTGTGTCAAGGCGGGCCTACGGAGGGCCGCGCGGGAGAGGGCGAGGGCGCGCGTGAGTGACGCCGCTCACGAGAAGAAGGGCGGTCACCGACCCTGTCGGGTCATCCTATCTCGACTCACCCGGCAATGGCCCCGACGCGAAGCCTTTCGCGCAGGTCGGGTCGCGCGACGTGAACGCGGCGGAGGATCTCCGCGGCGAAGACATCGCCCGATGCCTCCCCGACGGCGACGAAGAGGCGCAGCTCTGGCGCCGCGCGCTTCATGAGCCACTCGCAGGGACTGCCTGCGCGGAGCCAAGGTCTGTATAGATTTTGACAAGCAAGAAACAGTGCGTCGCAAGAAAAGTGTCGCACGAAAAAGCAAACGAGAGGAAAGAATGTTGGTGGCCCAGCGCCGCGTCGCACCGAGAGCAAAAGGCCAAGCTGACGAAGCAGCTCGCGCGAGGAGGAGCGCGAGGCGAGGGGCGGAGACGCCGCAGGAGCCGCCCGAGAAGAAAAGCGAAGATGCCGAAGGAGCGCGCTCCGGCGGGCGCGGCCGCGCGGCTCGCGGCGTACAAGGCACGAGTCCTTGGCGAGGGCAGCGCGGCGGCGAGGGCGCCCAAGGCGTCCACCACGGCGGCGACGACGACGGCGACGACGACGAGGGCGAATAGGAAGAGGAATGAGAACAAGAAGAAGCGGCCTCGCGAAGGAATGCAGCACGATGTCGAAAAGGAGCGGGAGAAGAACGCAAGACCGGAGAAGACGGCAAAGAGGCGGAAACGCAAGGCAGCGCGGGACCCGAGCATGCAGTATTTAGCGGACCCAGCGGGCGCTCCCATGTGCCGAGCCGCGAGGGCGTTTTTCACCAAGACTTGCGGGCTGCCACGCTTCGAGGTGGTCCTTGGGCGCAAAGGTGGTTGGAGAGTGGTTGCCAAGCTAGCAGTGCGTGGCACACCGCCCGTATTTGGCATGTTCAAGCCAGGCACGCATGACATCGCAGAACTTTTGCATTCGGATGCGCAGCACGAAGCCATAAATGCATGCGCCAAGCTGCTGCACAAGGCCGTGCTACACGCAGGCGTCCAAGGGTACGATGGCAAGAATGCAGGCGGTCTGAGCTATGTGGCGCTGAATGCGGATACGATGGCAAATCGCGCGCAAGTGGTCTGTGTGTTCAACCATGAGAAGGTGGATACATCTTTGCGTGGGCAAATGGCCAATGTGCTCGCGTACATGCACGCGCATGGAGGTAAGAAGCTCTTGCACTCGGTGTGGGTGCACTGTAATCCGGCAGGACGGCATGACAACAACATTTTTGCGCATGAGGGCGCGTGGGAGCGTCTGAAGGGCGACAAGTTTATCGAAGAGCGGCTTGAGCCTCTCGAGAGCGCTGTTCCTTATGCGCTGCCAATCTTGCGGTTTCCACCCATGGTCTTTCGGCAGGCAAATCCGGAGGCATTTGCAGGCATCATTGCAGAGGCAAGGAAGTGGATGCAGCCCGACGGATCGAGCAAGCTGCCAGTGACCGTGGAGCTGTATGGTGGCGTTGGCACGATTGGACTGCACATGTTGGATCTTGTGCGGTCCATTTCAATAAGCGACGCCAATCCGCACAACAAGGCTTGCTTCGAGTCGACGGTGGAGGGGCTCGAGACGCCTGCGCTGCGCACGAAGGTGCGTGCATACGACCCTCGTGACGCCGTGCAGGTGGCTCAGAGTGGGGCGTTGAGCAACGCTGAGGTGGTAATCGTAGACCCTCCACGCAAGGGTTTGGACAAGGACGTGGTGTATGCATTTTCACGCGCGCGACGGCTTCGGCGGATCGTGTATATCTCATGCGGGTTCAAGGCGCTTCAGCGTGATACAGTTGCCTTGCAGCGAAATGGTTTCAAGCTCGACTTTGCCAAGGGTCACGTGCTGTTTCCAGGGGCGGATCACATTGAGACGCTTGCCGTCTTTACTCGGGACGCACGAGCTTAGTGATGACGTTCTCGTGCCTGTCGTGCTCCAAGTCAATTACGAGATGCTTGTGCGCCAAGACTTTGCGTGAAGTCCTCGAATTTACGCGACCTCGCAAAGCCGTCTTCTCCATTGTGCGAAAACGCAAAGGGTTGCGCTCATGACACTGGTTGACGGACGCTATGCCTGGAGGCAATGTCACTTACCGTGGAGAAGAAAGAAGAAAGCGTCGGCCTGACGAGTGATGGCGAGACGGAAGACTTTGCCTTATTATCGAATCGGCTTGCTGCTGCCGCGCGGAGTTTGGATATCGTGGCATGGGGATGAGAGCTTTTGCAAGGGGATCACTGCACTGCATGTCACGAAGCGCACAGTGAGAGAGTGAGAGAGTGAGCGAGAGGTGACAGTGACGGCTTGTGGGAAGCGCGATGGTTTCGCCATGCAAGACCGAAAAAAATGTGTGACGGCGTGGCTTCCATGGCAGCCTATTGTGAGCCAGTCATGACAAAGTTGTTCCCTTTTCAAAAATTGGCGCCACGAGTGGTAAGAGCGCGAATTCCGACCTCAGTGGACGCGTTTCGCAGGAGCGCTGAAGCGCGGGTTCTCGACACAGGAAATGCTTTTCAGTTGCTGGTCCGGGCCTGGGAAGGTTTTTTGCAGACGAAAATAAAGAATGTGGATGTTTTTCTCATGACTCGTCCGTGCGTCGCGCGGCCCGGTCCTCCTCCGTTTGATTCTGTGTTTTCGGTGGATGTGTGTTTTCAGCCTATCCTTGTGCCGGGGGACAAAATCGGGACATGCCTGGTGGGCCGAATGACTGCCGGGATTGTGATTTCATGCTTTCGCCAAAGATGGATGCTCTCTCAAGGATTGCTGAACGACTACGATGGTGGCGGTGTTGGTGGCTTTCCCGGTTGATTGGTTGGTTGGCTGGCTGGCGCGGTGATCGACTCTCCACTTCATGTTCCGCCGCCGCTGCCATCTGCTGCTGCTGTGGCTGCTGCATCGATCGGGGGCGACAAGTTTGCGCGTCATCTCGTAAGAGGACGCTTCTCTGCGAGCTTACGCAACCCAGGATGAGTGGTTCTGCCTTGTGCTTCCATTACATTCCGAAGAAGTTCCTTCTCGTTCCGGGAAGCAACGCAAAAAGACGGCCCCTTCTTACAATAGAGACAGCCTGCCACTGCCACTGCCACTGCTGGACTAAACAATAGTTTATTTTTTGATTGATGTTTTTTTTTTGCAGCGGCGGGCTCGGACAAACTTGGTTTTTTTGCGTGGGCATTCATAATTCTCCGGGTTTCTCCGAAAGCGCTCCGGAAATCCGAAGTTGAAGCGTCGAAAATCCGGGACACAGCCTTGGAGCGACGTGAAGACATTTCCTCGTGCAAGGCAGGCAGGCAAGCCGCAGTGAGCGCATTCATGGGCGCATCTGAGTCGATGGATGGATCGATCGACGCGACCGGGCCGGCGTGAAGTCGCTCGCGCTCGCGCTGCCAGGCCATACATTGCGTGTCATGGCATGGCATGGCATGGCATGGCATGCGACGCCAAGCCACGCAAAGCGTGACGCGAAGGGTGCGCGCGAGGCCGATAGCGCACTCTGCCCAAGCGCAGCTCCTCGCCGGACACGAGTTCCGTCGCGGCGGAGCGGTTCTGAAGTCAATCTTCGAGCGCTGGTCTCGCCTGCCCTGCTCGCATGTCGGCGGTCCCTGCCTGCACACTGCAGATCCAATGCTCTCATCGGCAAGTCAGCGGAGAAGAAGAGGGCGAGGAGGAAGAACGCAAACCAGAGCAAAGCAAGGGTGTGCGCGCGAAGATCTTTCGCAGCGACGAGCAGCCTCCGTTAGAAGTGAGCCTGTGAGCCTCTCCTCAAAGACTTGCTTCACTGTCGATGATGAGATGAGATGAGATGAGATGAGATGAGATGCTCGGCGTGCCGCGCGAGGCTCGCTCGTCTGGAGTCTATCCCGGTAAGAGAAAAGGGAAGAAGATCGATCGCAGCGGGCCAAGATCGAGGCGAAGTCATCGATCGACGCATCGCTCGCTCCGTGGGACCCCTGCTTGCTAGTTCCGGCTGCTGCAGCTGCAGCTGCAGCAAGCAGCCTGGAGACCAACTTCACCTGACTGGCCGGCAAAAGCAAAGCTACGCGAAGCTAAGCTAAGCTAAGCTGGCCGCTCCGCGCGCGCGTGTCGCCACCACACTGTCGCAGTCGCAGTCGCCACGCCGGCGGCGCCGCGTCGGCCGCCCACAGGACCAACCAACCTCCTTGCCGCCGGTCTCTCGCCGTTGCAGGGCTGCCAGCCTCCTCTCAATCAACATGAACGCAGCGGCAGGAGGCAAGCGCGTGAGAGCGCTGTGGCGCGCATTTTTCTGTAAGGTTTTCGGGCTCATTCTTTTGGCCACTTTGACACAATCAGCGAGCCTGGCCGTGCAGTGGCATGGTGGGTGGGTGCGATCTTGCGCGGGCCGTCCACGGCCAGGCCCGAGTGAGTGAGCGAGTGAGTGAAGTCAAGCTCGGTGAAGTCGCCGCCGCGTCCCGCCGCTTCCCAGCGGCCCGTCCCGCCCCGTCCCGGCTGGCCGGCCCTTCGATCGATCCCGGGCGCGCGCCCAGCTCCGTGGCGGAGGCTCTCGCCCCGCGCTAGGACATAAGTCGCCCGCACGACGAATTAGCGCCAAGCGCGGACGGTTCCAGCGCTGTCCGAAACAGCGCCGTAACGGCCTCGCTCGGCCACTAACACAGAAGAAGAAGATGGAAAAAATAAAGGGGGGAGGGAGGAGGCCAATTCGCCGAACGGCGAGCTGCGCTGCGGCGGCGGGCTTCCCCGGTCTCCGCGCAAGGCTCAGCGCGCGGCGAGCAGGCACGCGGCCGCTCGGCGCGCGCTGCTCGGCGCTGCTCGCCCGCGTGTTCGCGGCGCGCAGCTCCCTCCGCCTGCGCTGCGCCGCGCGGCGTCGTCGCGCGGTTGACTTCAGCCCGATCCGGGCCGCCCGGACGGCGCACACCCCGGCTGCCCGGGCGCCTCCCGCGGCCCCGCAGCGCTCCCACAGCGGCGGCGGGGCGGGTCGACGAGCAGGGATCGATCCGTCGATCCATCGCTTGATCACAGCCGCCGCTCGATCCACGATATTTGGATGATGTTACATGTTATGATGCGATGGTCGGTCGGTCGATCGATCAAAGGAAAGATGGATGGATGGAGTCCGCTCGCGAGGGCGCCTGCGATGCGGCGAAGGCCGATGGCGAGCGGGCGCAGAGCGAGTCCTGGTCGCAGGTACGGCCTGGATTGCCTGCTCGGCACCTGCGGCTCGCCGAGGTTAGTTATCATGAATCTGGCCGTCTGTCCCTGGCCGATCTTTCGGCCAACTGCCAGCTGCCTGCTGCAGATGCTGCGGCCAGCTCGCCTTGTTTATTACAGACAGACAGCGAGACGGGACCTGCGACCTACGACCTGCAGCGGGCTCTGGTTGACTTCACCGAGATCGATCCATCGCGCGTTTCTGGGGTCGACGCGGGCGACGACATCGGCACCGCGCGCGCGCGTGTTTGTTTTCCTACCCTGCCTGCGCTTCTCTCCTCTCCCTCCTTCTCTCCCTCCCTCCCTCCGCTCCCTCACCTGGCTGGCTGGCAGCTTTGGACAGATAGATAGATGTGCTCGCTGGCTGCGGGTGTGCGCGCCCGTGCCGCGCCGTTCCGGAGGCGCGGATCGGCTCGAGGGTGGGATGAATGCTTGGCAAGCGCACTAGACTCGGGACCGATCGATTGACCGGGCGACGACGCATGGCCCAGCCATCGTGATGCTATCCATGCCCGGTCAGGCACCCGCAACTCGCCTCTCCCGCCTTTCTCGGGGCCCTGGAGGCGCGGAAAGCCAAGCAAGCACCACGTCCGTTCGCAGCGCATGGCCATTCTGAATCGCGCTGAGTCTGCTCGCGACGGCCGTGATAGCGGCCGCGACTGCGACTGCGACTGCGACGCGCATGCACGCACGCACGTACGCACGCAGCAGCAGCAGCAGCAGCAGCTAAACAAACACAGCTGGCGGGTCGCGGACAGGCTCAGCGCGGCCGCGTGGCGCGAGGCCCCGCCTCCGCTCCCGGCGCGAGCGACCCCTGCGAGCGGCAAACGCGACGCGCCTGACCGCGACCTACCGGAATGGACCTCGGGCTTAGCTTGCCTGCCTAGCTGTGCCGGGTTGGACTGGTCCGTGGTGGCCGCTGCAACTGCAGTGGAAACGCACGCAGGGCCGCCGGAACGGGAATTTCGCGCGGTCGCGTACACTAGCACGAGTTTTTCCTGCCTGCTACGCGCGTGTGGCGACGCGGGACCGGCGTCTTTCGCGGAAGCTCGGCGCCGGTGGGTGCATGTGTGGCCTCCGCCCAGCCTGCAAGCCAGACATGGACGGCCAGCTCGCTCCGCGGAGGGAGCTCGGCGAGCCGGCCGGCAAGAGCGCGCTAGCTAACTGTGTTTTGTCACAATGTGTCAAGCGGCCGTATCGAAGCTTGATGTCAGCGCGCGCGCGGCCACTTGGCGTGACAGAAGAGGTATGGCTTGGAGACGTTCGGGCAGGTTCTCGCGAGGTGCGGAAAGGCCAAAAAGGGCGCGAGAAAACCAGGCCCGCGCGCCCTCGTCCGTTCCGGCGGCGCGGCCCAGGACACGAAGGCCGTGCGGAGCGCGCTCGGCGAATGAAGCGGGCCGGGTGCGTGAGACGCTCTTCGAGCGCGAATGCGACCTGGATCGTTGTTTAGCTGTTCGATGACCCCTGTCTCAAAAAGGCCAGCCTCGCTCGCGCTTGCCAACTTGAACTAGGGCCAAAAACAAAGAGCGCTCCATATCCCAATGGTCGCAGAACCGCTCCAACTGCGGGGGTTCTTCGCCCCACAGAAGAACCGAAACGAACCTAGATGGTCCCGCAGGAAGCAAGAGGCCCAGTCGCCAATCAAGAGCGAATTTCTCCTTTTGCAGGGCAGATGCGCGCGCGCGCGTGCGCGCGCTTTGCTCTGCCGGAAGAATCGATCGAGCTTATGGGACGCATCCAGGCAGGCTGGCAAAAGTCACGGTGCATTGCGTTGCTTTGCGTTGCGTTGCGTTGCGTTGGACTGCGCGCGTGCTCTTGTGCTTTCTTTGCGCGACGGGTTCTGCGTTGGCTCGATAGAGGGAGGGTGCACATGACATACCTTCTTTTTGCGCAGGCAAGCGGACACGATGTTACTAGAGAATTGCCATGCTCGGTGGTGGGTGCGGACTTCGAGTTGTGGAATGATTTATCCGTTTTAAAAGTAACGCAAGAAGAGCCAGGCAGCAAGAGGAAAACACAACCTTGGAGGCGCATCGATGCCTGCCCCGACATGAAATCGAGCGCCGATGCTGCGGAATGGGTGAGATCAACGAAGCGAACAAAAGCTTCGGGGAACTGCTCTCAATGCAATGCTTCCTTCCCGAGAGGTTAACTCCAAGTTCTGCGAAGGTGTCGATAGAAGCTGTCGATTGCCTTGCAGACCGTGCGTGCGTTCTGCAAGAGTGCTGAAGAGAGCTCGTGCGGCACGCGTGTGCAGCCAAGCACAACTCGAAGAAAGATAATAAGGCCACTGCGTTCCGGGCCGGCTGTTTGACGCGCCGCCGTTCTAATATTCTTTTACAGTGAGGATTTCATTTTTTTGCTTGGTTGCTGGTGTGATTCCTGAGCCGAGTCCTCAAGCTCGGTGACGATTGGTAGGGGCCGCCTCACTCCCCTCCGCCGATTCCTTGCGTCACAGGAAAGGTAGTTGTTTGCGCCACCGGTTCCGGTCGCGACTGCAGAAGAGCACGTGAAATGAGCTCGCTTTGCGCCGATTCCTATCGAAGCAAGGGAAAGCGGCCAAGTCTGCACCGTCCAATGCCCATCAACAACAATCAACACTTCACTCGGTCTAATTGTCGCCCGCCAGGCCGGCACAGGTTGCAATGCGCGCACACCCTACTGTTGTTGAATGGCGCGCGAGGTCCTGCTCGATCGAAGCAAAAGCAAGCAAGCAACCACTGGCAAGCGACAGCGAGCGTAAGAAAGCCAACTTGATGACCTGGTCTTACAAAAGTGTGTGTTTTTTTAGTGAGTAATCTCGGAGTCGGAGGCTGGCAGATTTGCACTGTTATTGCGTCCATTGCAGTCGCCGCCGGTGCACCGCGAGGGCGAGTCCACCGCCGCGCAGGCCTCGCAGCGACCTTCGGGTGGCGAGCAGCTCACCAAGCTCGCGGTGGTGTTCGCGTGACGCTCAGCCGGCCCGTGGCGGTGCCATGGCATGAATCGGTGTCGCTCGCTGCGCAGGTGTGCTTGCTTTCTTGCTTGGGTCCAATTGGCCACTTGAGAGCAGGTCGACCAGGCTTTCTGTGCTTCCTTTGCCTTCCTTCTAGCTTCTCCGTCCATCGTTGTGTCGCGTCACCCCACTCACGTCCCCGCCTGCCGCCAAGCTTCCCTCGAGTCCGCCGCCGCCGCCGCTTTGCAGCGCAGCAGCCAGCCACCTTCGTTGGAAGAGGGGGGGAGAAGCGTGGCGTTCGTGCTGGCCGCACCGCGAGGTGCCTGCTGCGGCAGCTCGAACGGCCAGGCAAGCGCATTGGATATCCAATTCGCTGGCAACTCCGACTCCCTCTTGTGGTAACGAAATAGCGCTGCCATGCTTTCGCGCGCGCGCGAGCGGGTGTGGGGTGTGCGCGCGGCGCGGCTGGCAAGCAGTCGGCTAGCTTCCGCCAAGGTCCGTTCCCCGCAGTTCTTCCTCCCACGACGGGCCGGTTCTGCGAGGCAGGGAATGGGTGGTTCCGCGTGGTGCCGGCAGAGAGCCGCTGGTCCGGGCCGTTCCGGCGCGGTCGGGGACCGATCTCGAGGAGGGGCAGCCGCAGTGCAGCTGCCATGGCTGCTGGCTGAAGCTACAGGGCTGTGCACGTGCTGCGCAGCGCGTGCAGCGGCCAGGCCGCACCGCTTACTTTGCTCAGGCGGGGGTTACGAGCGAGCGAGCGGGCAGGCGGGCGGTGTGAAGCCAAGTCGGCACCTACGGCTGCTGCGTCAGGCGGGGTGGCATCGTGTCCTGTCGGGCCGCTTTTTGCGGTCGGCTCGCTCGAGTCCGCTCGAGTCGCCGCGTCGGCCTTTGGTGGTAAAAGAAGGCCTCGTTTCTTCTTCCCGCGCAGATTGGCGCGGTTCCATGTCGCAGCAATTTTAAGATTAAAATCATTTCAGATGAACTTGAAGGCAGCTGGGCATGTCCAGGATGGCACGTTCGGATGAATCAATCAAATGCATGGCATACGGCGCCCTCGCGCTCGCAACACGCACTCCGAAAGAAGCGGCCGGTACCGTGGTCGTTCGTTCGTTTGTTCGTTCGTTCGTTCCCGCGCGTAGCGTCTCCCGCGTTCCTGCCGGGCGCTTGCTTTCCCGCTCGCACGCGTTCACCCTCCCGGAAAGAGAGCAAGCAAGCGAGCAAGCCAGCGAGCGAGCAAGCAAGGGTCGGCCGAGCGAGTGATCGAGTGATCGAGTGCGATGCGCGCCGCAGCGCGTGTAGCGCAGAACATGTCGCCATGGTCGCGGCTCTCGCCTTTTCTTTGCCTTGGTGTGCCGGGACGGGGCCTTCTCTCCCTCGTTGCTGCGGCGTGAAGCAAATTATACCGGCCCGCCGGCCGGCCTCGAGGCCTGGAGCGAACAAGCGTGGTCTCACCGCTCGCTCGCTCGCTCGAAGCGAAGCCTCCCTCGCCCGCCCGCTCGCTCGCTCGCTCGCTGGTCGGTACTCGCGCCCGCCTGCGCTCGCGCGCGAGTTCGCGCCTGTTCTGCCTGGAGGCGGCTTCTAGCTGGCCACTTTTTCAGGCAGAGCCCACCCGGCCTCGGAGGTACCGCGAGCTCGAGCCTGCAGCAGGATTCTCGCGCGCGCCGCTTGCTTGCTCGCTTGAAAGGAAAGCAAGAAAGCCATCCAGACCAGGCGCCTTGCCACGGCGAAGGCGCCGAAGATCGCGAAGACGAGGCGCGCGCGTCGACCAAGCCGCCTCTCCTCTCCTCCCCCCGCCCGGCCTCGCGTGCTTCGTGCTCGCCCGCGTCGCCTCGCCTTGCGTCGCGTTGCTTGCTCCGCCAGTGACAGACGGGGAAGGACCGCAGCCCGCGGCTTCCAAAAGCAGGTCGCCCTGCACGCGCTGCGCGGAGCGAGCAGCTGTGGGGAAGAGGCGGCGGGCGGGGGAGGAGGAAGCACAGCGCAGGATGGGCGGGAAGATAGACGAGACAGACAGACGGAAGGCAGCTTGGGTTGGCTTGGGTTGGCTTGGACTGGATTGGCTTCGCTAGGTCGCTTGCTCTGCGCTGCTTCGCAGGCGCAGCGGGAGATGGGGCGGGCGGCAGGAACGACGGGGGCGCGGGCTGCGTCGCGCGCGGTGGCGTGACGGAGGCCGCGCGAGGAGCGAGCATTCGAAAGCACAGGCTTGGGTTTCCTTTCCTTTCGTTATTTCTTTTTTCCTTCCTTTTCCTTTTTCTTCTTTCTTTCCCTTCGTCGAGCGGCGCCGCCGCTCGGAGGCGCGGGCGGGCGGCGGTGATCCTCCCTTCGTTGCTTCGTTGCTTCGCGCGGAGAGAGAAAGCGGCCGCCTCCCTCCCTCCCTCCCTCCCTCCCTGACTGAGAATGGATCGAATCGACCTGCTTTGCTGCCGCCCAGAAAGAAAAAGTGGCTAATCCATTTATCCGTCCATGGATCAATTCCTCCATGGCCGTCCATCCCACCCACCATGGCCACCGTCCTCCCGCCAGGCAACAAAGCAAAAGAAAAGACCACGGCGATGCTGCTGTCGATCCGATCGATCGATCCGCCGATTGTTCTCACCCCGCGTCGCGACACGACTCTCGACAGTCGCCACTGCTGCCGCGGGGACCGCTATCATGCGTCCCCTCTGCTCCGGCCCGTCCTCAGCCTCTCGCCTCGTCCGTGGCGCCCTCCGTCCCTCTCTCCCCCCTCGCTCCCTCCCTCCCCGTCCCTGCCACGTGCAGCTGCGCCCGCGGCCTGGCCCCCGTCCCTCTGCACTGCCCTGCTGCACTGCCCTGCTGCACTGCCCTGCGCTGCCCTGCGCGCAACTGCCTCCGAGTCCGCGCCGTCCCTCCCGAGACCGGCCTGGGCGGCCGAAAAGTGCTCGTGTGCACGCGCAAAGAAAGGAAAGCACGGCCGCCTCGCGCCTGTCCCCTGCGCGGCCCTGTCTCTCCCTCTGCGCGGCGCAGGAAGGAAGGAAAGCAGGAAGGAAGGAAGTGACGGGCACTCCGGCTTTGTTTCTTTGATTGATTGTTTGGCAGCAGCCGGCCGAGGCTAGTGGGGCCAGGGTGGATGCGTAGCGAGAGTGCACGCGACTCACAAAAAGAAAGTATGACCGCGATCGATCAAACAACCAATCGGTCGGTCTATTGGGGCGAAGCCGGGCGAGGCGAGGCACGGCCGGCATCCAGATCCCAAACCCGGGTTGAAGCAAAACCAAAACCTCAACTCCTCGAGCTCGAAACCCGAGCCGAGCAAAGCAAGCAAGAACAGCAAGAACTGTACGCAGCGAAGACCTAGCCCTTGCCACCATGGCGGACGCCAAGGTGGGCATCGCCGAAGGCGAGGTGGCCGAGTTCCCCATGCGCTCGGCTTACCTCCCCATCCCCTTCAACGCCGGCATCAAGTGCAACCCCGTGACCTCGGCCATCGGCATTGTCATCCTTTGGGGCCTCGCCATCTACTGCATGGTTGACCCTGAGGGCTCCCTCACCTCTCTTACCGCGGCCAAGGCCGGCACCACCTATTACTTTACCTGGCTCTACATCGTCACCACCCCCATCATCATCTTCTTCATGGCCTACCTGTACATCTTCCACGGCAACCAGAAGCTCGGCAAGGACCACGAGAAGCCCGAGTTTGGCGCTGGCTCGTACTTTTCGATGATCTTCTCCGCCGGTGTCGGTATTGGCCTCTTCTTCTATGGTGTCAGTGAGCCTCTTTGGCACCTGTCGGACAACCGCTTCGATACCGGCTACCACTCGCAGGCCGAGTACGGCATCCACGCCATCAACCTCACCCTCTACCATTGGGGTCTTGGTGCCTGGGCTCCTTACGTTCTCGTCGGCATCGCCGCCGGTATTGCCTCGTACCGCGAGAACCTCCCCCTCACCATGCGCTCCTGCATCTACCCCGTCCTTGGCGAGTACACTTGGGGCTTCTGGGGTGATCTCGTTGATGGCTTCAGCATTGTCGTCGTTGTCTCCGGTGTGTGCACCAGTCTCGGTCTCGGTGCCATCCAGATCGTCGATGGTGTCAACCTCCTGACCGACCTTGGCCTCGTGGCCGACAGCGAAGAGGAGAACACCGCCCGTATCATTGCCATTTGGATTGTCACTGGCGCCGCCACCCTCTCCGTGGTCTCCGGCCTCAACTTTGGCATTAAGTTCCTCTCGATCCTCGCCATCCTCGCCTCCTTCGTGCTCTGCTTCCTCGTTCTCTTTCTCGATGACACCCGCTTCATCCTTAACCTCATGGTTGAGGCTTGCGGCTGGTACTTCCAGTACAACGTTGTCGAGGTCTCCTTTGCCACCGATGCCTTCGGCCAGCTCACCCGCGGTAACGGCCGTGGCATTGACGGTTCCTCGATGAGCGGTCTTGGTGCCTACGCCGCTTGGATGAACGACTGGACCATCTTCTACTGGGCCTGGTGGACCGCATGGTCGAGCTTTGTCGGTCTCTTCATCGCTCGCATCTCCCGCGGCCGCACCATCCGTGAGGTCATCCACTTTACCTTTGCTGGCCCCCTCCTCTATGCCTTCATCTGGTTCTCCACTTTTGGTGGTGCCGGTATTCGCGCCTACTACCGTGTCCGCGAGGTCATTCAGCTCGGTGAGCTCCAGGGCGACGCTGATATGTACGCTGTCTCGGGCATTGATGGCTCCACTTGCTACGCTCCCCCCGCTTACGTCGAGGTCACTGCCCCCGTCGATGGTGTCAACATCACCTGGACCTTCGAGAACGAGTACCCTGGCATTAGCCCTGTGTGCGGTACCATTGGCGACATCTCGTGGTGGAACGTGCTTCACATGTACTACGACTACGGCCCGTTCCTCAGCTGGGTTGCCATCTTTTCGATTGCCATCTACTTTGTGACCTCTTCTGACTCTGGTTCGCTCATTGTCGATCTTCTCGCCAACAACGGCCGCGATGAGCCTGGCTTCTGGGTCCAGCGTGTCTTCTGGGCCATGACCGAGGGTGCCGTCGCCACCGCTCTGCTCATGTCCGGCAAGAGTGATGCTCTCAAGGCTCTCCAGGCTGCTTCTATTGTCGCCGGTCTCCCCTTCACCGTCCTCCTCTGCACTGTCTGCATTGGTCTCTACCGCTTTGTGCACCAGCACGCCGAGCCGGAGAAGTACGAGGGCTACAACCAGTGGAAGATGTCCTTTGCCGGTGGTGTCTACTGCTACATTGACACTATCCTCAGCTGCGGTGGTGTCTTCTCCAACGCGGACCGCTCGTACATTCATGTCCCTGATATGCGCACGAACTGGGAGACCCTTCGTGCCCTCTGCCTCCCGCCGTGGTCAGTTCTTCTTATCATGAACAAGCTGAACCCGGGCCGCCAGAACTACGTTTCCAACATGACCCTCGCCGTTGTCGTTGGTGGCCTCTTTGCCGGCTGGATCTTCCTCTTCATTAGCTCTGTCGCCAAGGCCTCGCTCCTCGCCTTCGCCTGGCTCTGCTACTTCTCCTTTGCCTTTATCCTCGCTATCCTTCGCTACGAGGTTCGCACCAAGTACAACATCATTGGCAACATTGGTGAGGACGTTGGCGCCGGTATCATCGGCTACTACCAGCTTCTGGCTCAGATCCTCATCCAGCTCGACGAGGAGCCCCCTGCCCTGGAGCTCTAAGCAGCTGCACGTCCGATCTGTGTTTGTGTAGCCCGCGTCGCGCCTCGTGTAGTGTGATTCAACAACAACAACAAGAAGAGTGGGTGTCCACTCCTAAAGCAAAAACCCGATGTTTTCCATGTCTAATCCCGTCTTGCTCTTTTTCTTTTCCTCGTTAGCGTCATCATCGAACCCATGGCCAGGAAACCATTTGAGGCTACGCTGTTGGAGAGAAGTCATCTTTTCGTGGACCATTTATTTGCCTTGCATGTCAAGCTCTTTCTTCCGGAGGATTCCGTCACGCTCTCGAACATTTCGTGAATTGGTCATTTTCAAAACAAAGCAAGCAAGCAAGCAAGCAAGCAAGCAAGCAAGCAAGATGTGCGGTGCATCAAGGCAAGAAGCGCATCAGGGGATGAAGTTTACCGAACAAGATGCTGGAGGCCTTCTTTGGCCATCATGACATCGAGACCTGAATGGAGCGCACTTCTTGGCCAAGACTTGGGGTCTTTGCGGCAAGCTTACTCGTGTTCAGCTTTGCACGCAATTTGCATGATTAGTCGTCGATACGGAGCAGTTTGCTTTGTTGAGGATTCTTCACTGCATACGATACCTTGGACGCATGATCTGCAATTTCTCTTCCAGGAGAAGGCAAAGGCGAACTTGGGGAGGCCGACAACGACAACATCTCCGGGAACAAAGACCAAGCACACTTTGTCGAGGAATTACGCTCACAAGTTTCCCAGACAAGTATTCTTTTTGCATGCGTGATCCGCGGGCCTCCTTCTACGCACACAATGCATAAAGATTCAGATGGCGACCAGGAGCCTAGGCAAGCTAGTCGTGGAGTGTACAGCTCGCTTCTGATGCAGCATCCGCAATCATTGCCTGGAAACACAATCGTCTCCGTTAGCGGGATCGGAGCGATTTCCGAGTCTTTCATGTGGTTCGAGATGTGCTGTGCCAATGCCTTACTGTTAGTTCGAAGTGGTACTAGGTTTTCCTCGAGATCGGAAGGCAGTGAATATTTCGCACGTCCGCGCCTGGAAGTTAGATCGTACTGATATCAAGCACTCACACGTTCAGATAGACGTCGCGCGGAAACGGGTCTTGGGGAGCAAGGTTTCCCCGCAGAGTGCTATCAGATGCAAACGGTCGAGAAACCTCAGCACCACACGGCTTCCTTGAGACTGGAAGGGAATAGATGCTTTGACGTTTGGTCGTATTTTATTCCAAGCTCTCAAACGCGCAGATAGACGTCGCGCGAAAAGTAAAAAGGGGGTCTTGGGGATCGATGCTTTGCTGCAAAATGGTATCAGATGCAAAACGGCCGAGAGATTTCAGTGTCACACTGGAACCTCAGCTACTTTAGCTTTCACTAAGGCGAAATTGAAGAGCAAAGTTTGCGGGGGCAGATCTGTGGCGAGACGCGTGGACTGTTGAATTCGGAACGATCGCATGACTCTGTCGATCGAAGCATCATTTTCATGCTCACTCATGTGATCATACTAATGTACGGAGACGATGATCCTTTTCTCCGCGCCCGTGTGCGCAACAATCAATACTTGGATGAGAATAGAAAGCTAGCTGTGTGGCACAATGTACGATGCACGAAATCTGCGCAATTCTCCCTTTGCAGGTCTGCCACACGCACACCAATCGCCAGTAGCAAGTTGAATGTGCACTTTCGGCCAAGCTTTCCATTAATTTCATCGCTCATCATCTGCAGATCATATCGACTCGTTGGCGAGCGATCAAAGCTTCAACATCGGTAGATGGTCACATCATGGCACTGTTTCGCATCGTTGCACCAGTGACATCCTCGTGAGAAGTATTTCATGCTCGGCAACGACAAGAGCTGGAGCGAAATCGCAGCGTTGACGAGCATAGGTGTACGTGCACGTTGCATATTTGTCTTCATCCTCATCTTTGGTGAGCTTCGACAGGCGTAGGATGGGCGAGGAGAAACTGGCGATATCGTCACATGCTCGACCAGGTTGTACAGTATTTTCTCTGCGCTGCAACCTCGATTATCTCAAATCACACGGCGCCTTTGGGACACTGTCACAAGTTGCAATGGTGTTCACTCAAGTGCAGCTTGACGCTGCTTTCTGTATCGCTTTTGATTTGCCCGTGAGTTGTATGGTGTGCTTTGCGAAAAAAGGTATGAGCGGAAGGGGACGTTTCATACATGCGCGCACACAAGTCATTGGATGATGACAAGGCCTGCTCGGATCAGTTTGTTGCGTATTCTTTGTGCGCATCAGGCTCGATATACCGCGCTGTACAAGTAAATAACACGAGGCGGACGATGACGGCGCGCAGAGGCGCTCGCGCAAATGCAACTCTACGCATTGTCGCGACCCTTGAAACTCTGCCTGGTTGCAGCTGGTGGCCTATCAGCCACCCGGTCAAACGTTGCTTTCGGGGGACGTGCTCTGTTTAGTTGTGAGTTGTATGATGTGTCTGGTGCGTCTGGCGAATCAAGAGACGAGCAAGGAATGACATTTCATACATGCGCGCGCAAGTAGCTTGGCAATGTTTCGCTTTCAATTCTTGCGCGAAGAGCTACATGACAACATTGTCTGTGCTGACTCGGGTCGTCGCGCGTACTCTTTGTGCGGGTCGCGCTCGATTTGTTGAACCAGTGCTTTGCAAACCTCTCTCCCAAGCCTCTAGTGAGTTTTGATGTCGCAAGGATTCCGATGGGGGGAAGCGGAGGATAACAATGTGTTTGCTTGCTCATTCGAGTTGTCCCGCATTGTTAACGCGGCTGCGAATCGCGCTTGGTTGGCTGCGCTATTCTAGTCGTTCGACAGTTCTTTACAAGCCTCTCTCAAGCCTCTTGTGAGTTTTGATGTCGCAAGGATTCCGATGAGGAGAAGCGGAGGATGACGTGCAGTAATATGCTTCGCCTGCAGGCCGCAGAATCTTCAGCTCTTTGCTGTATCGCGCAGTCGTGTCAAGTTTCTTTTTTTTGGGGGGGGGAAGGGGGGTGAAAGACGACGCAAGCAAGCAAAGCAAGCAACTCACGACGGTGTCTTTGAAAGTGCCCGAATGCGTCCCTCTTTGCTGCTGTCAAGGCCTGGCGCAAAGTGTGCCGCTGCTCTACCTGGGCCATCTTCCTCGAGAACACGTGCGAACCATGGCGAACCAAGCGCCGGTCGGCGGGTCGTGGGGTCAGTTTCCGGCGGCGGGTCCGCGGTTCAAGATTGGTCTATCTCCCTGGCCGCCAGTGTCGGCGCCAGCACAGTGCGGCGAGGCCTCAACGGCGTCTTCAAGCGCCGCCGCTTTGTTCTGCAGAGAGGACGCCAAAGGTCCCTTTGAGCCGCCGTGCCCAGCCTGCTGCTCCTCGCAGCTGCAGCCCGCAGCAGCGCGGATACCGCACCGTCAGCACATTGCGAGAGGGCCCCGACCCCAGCAAAGAAACAAAGAAACAGACGAACGAACGAACGAACGAACGAACGAACGGATGAAGGGTCGAGGGAAGGCCGAGCAGACCGTTCGCATCTCCTGCTTGGACGCGGAGGCGGCCAGCCGTGCCGGGAAATGCGCCCGCTCGACGCCGCTGCCCTCAGCTACAGCGTGCACGCCGATCCTCCCTCCTTCTGGCTCTCGGAGCTGCCGGCTGCAGTGCAGCTGCGGGCGCGACACGCTGACGACACTGACAGAGCAAGCAAGCGTCTTGGCACGGAGCCAACTTCACGCGCCACGCTCGCATGTCGCTCGCTCGCTCGCTCGCTGTGTGTCTGCGTCTGCCGCGGCGCGCTCTTCTGTGTCCGCGCCAGCGACGCCGCCGCCGCCTTGCGCGAAAGCCAGCAAGCCAGCCAGCAAGCCAGCCAGCCTTCGCCGTGCGAGCTCTGCGCCGCGGATCTCCGCCGCGGGGGCGAAGGCCCCGCTATCTTTCTTCTGCTCCGCGTTGCGTGTCGTCTACGGGGCTCACGTTGCGCGTCCCAGACTGAGAGAGAAATCCCACGGCGCGAGCACGCGTCCCGGCGCAGGAAGAAGGCGCAGGAAAGCACAAGAGAGAGAGAGAGAAAGAAAGGAGAGTGAGAAAGAAAGAAAGGAAGAAAGAAAGAAAGCCTTCGCGGCGAGGAAGCGAGCCGCGGTATAGCGGCGCCGAGAGGGAGGGAGAAGAGGCGAGAGGCCGCACGCACGCACGCCACGCACGCACGCGCGGGGCGGCTTCAGCATTCGGGATGGTTCGCTCGCCGCGGTCCGCAGGCGAGACGACGGAGCCGGCCCGGCCGCCCCCCCCGCGCGAGCTGCTCCGCTCTCGCTCTGCTCTGCTGCTCTGCTCGCTAGTCTATCTGGGAGAGAACGCGCGGGATGAGATGAGCGGAGCCAAGCCATGAGACGCGCGAGGCCGGCGAGACCGCAAGCGCCAGGCTTGGCGGCCAACCAGCTGCAGCGCGCGGCGCCCGCTCCGCTCGGGGTGGGCCGGCTCGGGTCGCTCGGCTCGGCTCGAGGGACGGCGAGGGCGGGCTGGATGAAAAGATGCGCGGGGACCAACAGACGCAGCTGACCGAGACGCGCGCGCGGCGGTTTAGAGCTTGCGCTGAGCGGGCGCTCGGAGGCCGCCTCCGCGAGCAGGCTCCCGGCAGCCTCGTGTCGCGACGAGCGGCCGCGAGCGCTGTCGGGAGGCAGCCTTGGGCGCAAGATGCCGTGAGCTGTTGTTCCTCGATTTTCAAAAAAACGGCGGCGACCATGCCGCGGTGGAGGCCTCGCTCGCTCCCAGCTTGCCGAGAGCGGCCGCGCGCGCGCGCGCGCAGGAAGCGCGCGCACCACCGCCGCTTCCTGCCCTTTCTCTCTCCCCGGCGAGCGCGGCTGCGCGGCGGCTGCGAGAACCATCTTGTGACATCGTGGATGCATGCAAGCTGCCGCTGCGCATCGATCCCATCATCCATCCATCCCTCGCGCCGGCTCGCCGGCTCGGGCCGTTGCGTTGCGTTGCGGTGCGTTGCGTTGCGGCTCGTGTCGCGGCGTCCGTCCGCGGCGGCGAGGAGGCGCCCGACCTGCGCGGACCAGCGGCGCGGTATCTTTCTTCGCAGGGCCGGCCTCTCGCTCGAGAGAACGCGGCCGTGCGGGCTCTCCTTTCCCGTCTGCGTCTGTTTGTCTCCATTTCCTTTCTTTCTTTCTTTCTTTCTTTCTTTCTTTCTTTCTTTCTTTCTTTCTTTCTTTCTTTCTTTCTTTCTTTCTTTCTTTCTTTCTTTCTTTCTTTCTTTCTTTCTTTCTTTCTTTCTTTCTTTCTTTCTTTCTTTCTTTCTTT
>BGKB01000143.1:225101-279441 GCA_003116975.1 Aurantiochytrium sp. KH105
TTCTTTCTTTCTTTCTTTCTTTCTTTCTTTCTTTCTTTCTTTCTTTCTTTCCTTCTTTTTTTCTTTCTTTCTTTCTTTCTTTCTTTCTTTCTTTCTTTCTTTCTTTCTTTCTTTCTTTCTTTCTTTCTTTCTTTCTTTCTTTCTTTCTTTCTTTTCAGCGACGTTCCGTGAAGAAAGAAAATCGCTCCGTCGGTCGCTCTCTCCAAGCTCGCGCGCCGGCGCTGCTGCTGCCCTGCTCCGACCCGTCGCGGCGCCGGCCGCGCCGACGTTGCAGGGCATGCCGAGCCTCGAGGCGTCGCCCGGTCCTGCGGCTTGTCGGGTCGCGTCGTGCTGTCGCTGCTGGCCTAGGACCGAATAACCGCGTTCCTGCTCTTGCCGAGTCGTTTGCTTCGTTCCTTTCACCATTTTTTTCTTTTCTTTTCATTTCCTTTTTCCTTTTCTTCTTGGTTCTCTGTTTCTTTGTTTTGCTTCTTTGTTTGTTTCTCTTTTCCTTACGCTTGCGAGGAGAGGTTTTTCCGACGGGCCGCTCGCTGGCCGTGGATGGCTGGCTCACAGGCAGGCGAGCAGTGCGGCGGTGCGGTGTAATAACGCGCGGCAAACGGTAGGGGCGGCCGAAACCAAACCGGTCCCCGCTGCTGCGCGCATAATAATCAAGCAAAGGCCTCCGATCCTTCTTGCTTTCTTGCTTACTTGCTTTCTTGCTTTCCTTTCATGCTTTCTTTTATTTCTTCTTTCATGCTTTCTTTCTTTTCTCTCCCGCTCTCTCCAAGCCGCCCTCACATCCCCCTCTAAGCCGGTACCTTGGTGCTTGCTACTGCTAGTCGTGGCCACTTCGCCGCCGCAGAGAGGAGGGAAGAAGGCGCGAAGTGGTCCCACACCTCGGGGCCTCTCGTCCCGGGATGACGCGGAGAAGAACTGCCGGGAACGCGCTGTGCTCGCCCTGAAGTGCTGGCGCTGCTGTATTTACGTGCCTACCCTGCGCCGCGCGTACGTACGCTCTCTCTGAGTCTGTCTATCGCTCCCTCTGTCTCTGCGTCTGTCTGCACTGCAGTCCTGTTGCTGTTGCGTCTGCAACCGAGTGGACGGCCGCGGGAATGGACGAGCCCGCCCGGACTGGAGAGGCGACGAAGCAAGCATGCATGCGGCCAGCGGCCAGGCAGACAGCCAGGTGCTGCTGCTGCAGATCGGAGCCGCTGACAGACACTGGCCGGGTATAGATAGCTGCAGCTGCTCCAGTCCACTCCCCTCGCGGTGCATCGCTGTGCCTCAAGCTCTTCTTCCGCTTGCAGCAGCAGCAGCAGCTGCGCGTCCTCAAGTTCCTGGCCTGATTGACTCCGGCACCATATCGCCGCAACACCCATGCCACTCGCCCGGCTGGTGTGGCACGCCACCGAAAGCGAGAGCTGCCTGGCTGCTGCTGCTGCTTTCATTCCAGCGCCGCCGCCGCTGCCTGTGCCGGTCGCGGCTTTCGCACCTCCTCCCTCCCTCCCTCCCGCTTGCTGGCCTCTTCAGGCAGGGCGGAGGGCACGAAGGCAGAGGCCGCTGCCGCTCTCTCTGCGCGCGCGCTCCCGCGGCCAGCTGCTTCACTTGCCCTCCTCGGTGCCGAGAGCGACGAGCCTGCCGCCCCTGGCCGCTGCTTTTGCGCGCTTGCGTGCTCGCCGAGCGGGCTCGTGCGCAGCAATGGCGGCGTTGGGAGCGAGCGGGAGCGAGAGGAGGAGCAGCCAGCGGCCGGCGAGATTCCACAGCTTGCGGAGGCGGAGCTGCTGCCTGCAGCTGGCGGCTGTGGAGGATGCCGATGGTGGGGGTAGGTACCGCAGCGAGCCCGCAGCGGGAGCAGACTCATGCAATCGTCTCACCGAGTTCCCTCCCACACCGCGGCTCCCGACACGAATTTCGATTCTGTGGAGGAGCTCCGTTCCCTTTTACGGCGAGGGAGAGCCCACCGCCAGTGGTGCTGTGAGGGGAAGCCACGCGAGCCGGTCCCGCGGGTGGTGAGAGGATCGCCACTGAGCTGGAGATGGGGTGGGCCGCGCCAGCTGTGTGGGGACACGAGCCAGTGAAAGTCGTGGAAGGAGTATGCTCGGTGGCGGAGGAGAAGGCCGAATAGTGTCACGAGCGCTGAGTCGCCAGTGGCGTAGCGTCTATCGCAGGAGACAATAAGCCTTCGTCCATCTGAGTGTTAGCCAATTTCGGTCCCTTGGGACGCGCGGGCGCCCTCCGGCTTCCTCTGCGTCCCCTGCAAGACGGAAGTCACTGGGCGCGCGTCCCCCCTGGGCCTCTGGCCGCCGCCTTTTATCTGAGCGCTGCGCGAGCGCGCGCTGGCCGCTCGCTCAAGGGTCGTAAGCTCTTTTCCTTCTTGTCTCCCCCCTCTCGCTGCGTTCTTGGCTGCTCATCCAAGCTCCCCGCCCCCTGCCGCTTCCGCCAGCTGCTGCTGCAGCTTGCGTAGCGAGCGTCCAGGCTCCAGGCACGCGGGCTCCATCTATCATCCGTCCATGCGGGCAGGCATCCAGCATCCAGGCACCGGAGTCCAGGTCCATGCGTGCTTGGAGGCGCCGCCAGGCCCTCCTCAACCATGCAATTGCAACTCGCTGAGCTGAGCTGAGCTTCCGGCGAACGCAGCTCGCTCGAGGGGCGCTGGACTTGTCCTCGGTCAGGTCCGCGCTGGGCGCCGGGAAGCGCGAGGCGGCGACACGAGGAGGCGAGCGAGGCGACGGGAGGCGAGGCGGCGTTGGGCCGCGGCGGCGGCTGGCGCAGGCGGGAGACGCAGAGCACGGGGCCGGGGAAACTCGGCGAATCTCTAGGACGTATTTCTGTTTTTTCTCAGGTTTGAATTCATCTTTTCTTTCTTTTTCTTTTTCTTTTTCTTTTTCTTTTTCTTTTTCCGTCTCCTTTTTCTTTTCTTTTTTGGCTTTCCTGATGCCAGTGGCGGTGGCGGGTCGGTTGGGTTTGCTTGTTTGATTGTTTGATTGTTAGGTCGGTGAAAGGGATTGCTTCATTGGGCGTCGATGCGGCCGCGGTTGGCTCGCCGCTTTTCTGCGCCCCGTGTCGCCTTGGGCGCCGCTGCAGGTCCCGGTTCCGCGAGGCGGGGACCACGGCGCGACGGCGGCGGCCGGCCTCGCTGGCTTGCTGGCCGGCGGATAGCCAGGCCGGGCAGGCAGGCCGCGGTCGCTGAGCGGCTGGCCGCACAGCCGCGAGGCGGGTGGTGGGAGGCAAGCGAGAGAGGACGCGGGGGCGAGGCTGGCCGCAGAGCTCGGATCGATCGAGATAGGAGTTCTCAATCTTTTCTGGTAATTCTCTTTTCATTTCTTTTCATTTCTGTTTCCTTTTCTTTCTTTTCTGCTTTCTTTCTTTTCTTGTTTCCCGTTCTGCGTTTTCGTCGGCGCTCCCGCCCGGCAGCCAGCCCTCGCGCGTCCAAGTAAGTGTCCATGTCGCCTGCCTGGCCGGCTGGACTCTGGCAAGGCGCGCATGCGAAGACGGCAGCCAAGTCACGCCGGGCCACGCCCAGCGAAGCCAGCGCAGGCTCGCACCTGGACCAGAACCAGCCGCCACGCCGGCCTCGTACGCGGCACGGAGCGGAGCCGGGAGGGAGGCGTGGAAAAAAAGAAAAAAGGAGCAAGAATGGAAATGGTAGGTAGTAGAAAGAAAGAAAACGCAGAACGCAGGTGGAAGAAGGGCGCCACCGGAAGAGGCGCGCTGCGGGAGAGACAGCAAGTAGGCGCCGAGGGCCAGAGGGGACAGAGGCGGAGGGGAAGTGGATCGGCACAGGCCCGACAGACGGACGCAGAGGGAGGCGGGCGCCGCAGAGGAGACAGATCGATTCAGGGAGACAGACAGAGAGAGAGACCAGCTTTTAGGAGAGAGAGAACGAGAGACCTGACGCGACAAGCGAGAGCGAGAGAGAGGCCGAGACGCGCGAGGCCGACGACAATCAAGGAAACAGCCAGAGAAACAAACCAACAAACAAACCCGGGCGGCAAACCCCAAACACCAAACCCGATCTAGTCCGCGCGGTCCGCAAGAGACCGACCGCGGCCACGAAGGCAGGTAGGCAGGCTCGGCGAGTCGGCTGCTGATCGAGCGGTCGATCACGCTCAGTCGATCGATCGATCGACCCGGACGCGAACACGAACTGCGAACGCGGCCTTGACCAGACAGAACAGGACCGATCTCCCCGGGAGCATACCAACAACGAGAGAAGAAAGCCAACGCACGCCAAGTTGGAGAAGAGAGTCTCACCGAAGAAAAGATGATGAAGCACGACGGCGAGCAGCAAGGCGAGGAGCGAGCTGCGGTCAACGTTGATCCCGAGGAGTCCTCGCGCAGCCTCAATGGCGAGGCCGTGCCCATCGGCGTGGCCCACGCCACCGAGTCCGGTGACTACCCCATGAGGGAATTCCACGTTCCCGTCCCCTACACCAAGGGCATCAAGTGTAACCCCGTCACCAGCTTCCTCGGCATCGCCGTGCTCTGGGGCCTCGCCATCTGGTGCATGGTCGACCCGGCCGGCTCGTCCGAGGCCCTCGGCGAGGCCAAGGCCGGATGCACCAAGGTGTTCACCTGGTTCTACATTGTCACCACGCCCATCATGTTCTTCTACATGGTCTACGTCTACGTCGTCTACGGACATCAAAAGCTCGGCTCCGCCACGGACGAGGTCGAGTTCGACGCCGCATCCTACTTTGCCATGATCTTTTCCGCCGGTGTCGCCGTCGGTCTCTTCTTCTATGGTGTCAGCGAGCCCCTCTGGCACCTGTCCGATAACCGCTTTGACACTGGCTATCACTCGGATGCCGAGTACGGTGTTCATGCCATCAACCTCACCCTGTACCATTGGGGCTTTGGCGCATGGACTGGTTACGTTCTTGTCGGCGTGACTGCCGGCATTGCCGCCTTCCGCGAGAAGCTCCCGCTCACCATGCGCTCCTGCTTCTTTCCCGTCATTGGACGCTACACCTGGGGCTTCTGGGGTGATGCCATCGATGCCTTTAGCATCGTCGTCGTCGTGTCCGGTGTCTGTACCAGTCTCGGTCTCGGTGCCATCCAGATTGTCGACGGCATCAACCTGCTCTCCGACCTCAACCTTGCGGCTGACAGCGAGGCCGAGAACACGGCCCGCATCGTCTGCATCTGGATCGTCACTGGCGTCGCCACCATTTCCGTCGTCTCCGGCCTTGATGTGGGTATCAAGATCCTTTCCGTCACGGCCATTATGTGCGGCTTTGTACTCTGGTTTCTTGTGCTCTTCCTCGATGACACCAAGTTCCTCCTCAACCTCGCCGTCGAGGCCACTGGCATGTACTTTCAGAAGAACATCCTTGAAGTCGCCTTTGCCACCGATGCCTTTGGCCAGCTCACCCGTGGCAACGGTCGCGGCATCGATGGTGACCAGTACCAGGGTCTTGGCGCCTACGCTGCCTGGATGAACGACTGGACCATCTTCTACTGGGCCTGGTGGACTGCATGGGCCAGCTTCGTCGGTCTCTTCATCGCTCGCATCTCCAAGGGCCGCACCATCCGCGAAGTCATTCACTTTACGCTCGCTGGCCCTCTGCTCTACGCCTTCTTTTGGTTCTCCGTCTTTGGTGGCGCCGGTATTCGCGCCTACTACCGTGCCCTCGAGGTTATCCAGCTCGGTACCTTTCAGGGCGATCCGGACCTGTACCTCATTCCGGGAACCACCTGCTACAACCCGCCCACCGAGCCTGTCTCCGTCACTTTTACTGACAAGACCGGTGCCGAAGCCTCGTGGGACTACGTCAACGACTACCCGGGCATTGGGCCTGTTTGTACCGTCATTGGCAACGCTTCGTGGTGGAATGTCCTCATGCAGTACTACGACTATGGTCCGTTCCTCAGCTGGCTTGCCGTCATTGCCATTGCCATCTACTTTGTCACCTCGTCTGATTCCGGATCGCTCGTCGTTGATCACCTCGCCAGTAACGGCGCCGATGAGGAGGGATTCTGGATTCAGCGTGTCTTCTGGGCAGTCACCGAAGGCGCTGTGGCCACTGCGCTCCTCTCTGCAGGCAAGTCCGAGGCCCTTGGCGCCCTCCAGGCCGCATCGATCGTTGCCGGCCTGCCCTTCACGGTCCTCCTCTGCACTTCGATGATCGGTCTTCACCGCTTCCTCGTCATGCATGACAACCCGACCTCGTACTATTCGTACAACGACTTCAAGATGCATTTTGGTGGCGGTGTCTTCAACGTCTTTGATTTGGCTCTCTCCTGCGGCGGTCACTTCAAGAGCCAAACCCGTGTCCATGCTATTGTTCCCAGCGCCGAGGTACTTTGGGAAACCCTTCGCGCCCTCATTCTGCCTGGCTGGTCCACCTGGATCGTCATGAGCCGTCTGTACCACAAGCCATCGGCAAAGGTCACCAACATTATGCTCTCTGCTCTCGTACAGGCCTTCTTTATCGGTTGGGTCGCTCTTTTTGCAAGCAGCGTGGCGCAGGAGGGTATCACCGCCTTCGCATGGCTCTGCTTCTTCATGAACGCCTTCATCCTTGGCGCTCTTCGCGGTGCCGTGCGTGCTCGCTACAACATCATGGGTAACTTCGGCGAAGACGTCGGCGCTGGTCTCGTCGCTTACTACCAATTGCTTACGCAGGCTGTCGTCCAGACCGAGGGTCTCGATTCCGACGACGACTCTGCATCGAGCCTCCCCGGCTCGGTGTCTGATGACTCTGGCCCTGGTTCTCTGTCAAAGAACATGTAATCCTTTTTCCTGCTGTGCCTTCCTCTTATCGTGCTGTGCACCACGTTTGTCATTATGACATTGACCACGTGTCCCGTATAAACCATCTAACAGATGTTATCGAACTCGCACAAATCTTGCAATGCTCTTTGGATCCTAAGAACGCTATGTCGTTCGTTCTCCTCTGTGACCTTGGCTCTTGAACCAACACGGATCATCAGATTGTTCAAGGTCGATGTTGCTCGTCATTCCATCCAGTCGTAGGGGACAATGTGGACAAGAAAACATAACAGGCTTGCAAGGACTAGCGTCAAAAGGCTCCTCCTACTGCTGCTATACATGCCGCTTTCGTGGAGTTTGGACCAGTAACATTGCAGACGAATGTCGAAGCAGGTACATGAAGACATCCACACGGTCGGGACCTGAGCCGGCGTGGATGCAGGCGGGGCCGATCAAAGCTAGGTGAGACTTCACCACCTTAAGACCTCGCAAGCGCCACTAACGTAGAAAGAAAATGCTGCCATCGACAAACACCACGATGTCGAGCTTCGCGCGTGTCAACCGGTACACGTTAAGTCTTCGCTACACGGGACTCGCGCAACGAAACCTTTCTCGCCACAGAATTGCTGCCACCGCCCTTGGCCATCAACGCGAACGACAGCCAGAATAGTTGAATTTCGGGCGTCTGTTCAATTAGGCCTCGCGCAACGAATCCTTTCTCGTCACAGGATTGCTGCCACCGACCTTGGCCATCAACGCGGACGACAGCCAGAATAGTTGGATTTCGAGCGTCTGTTCAATTAGGCCTCGCGCAACGAATCCTTTCTCATCACAGGATTGCTGCCACCGCCCTTGGGCTTCAAGTCGGGTGACAGGCTTTAGCCAGACTGGTTGGTTTCCCAGCGTCTGCTCAATCAGGCCTCGCGCAATCTAACCTTTCTCGCGTCTGCTCATCCGGGCCTCGCGCAACGGAGTGCGTCTGCGTCCACCATCCTTGGGCATCAATGCGGACGACAGCCTCTGTTCAACCGATCGTGGCCGGACGGCTATTCGACCCGCTGTTGAGAATTGATCTCCACCCGTCGCGATCAACACCTTAGCCGTGGATCGCGCATTCGCAGACCCTCACAATATGCAAGGGCACTGCATCTGAGGCGTTCGGGGCGTCCCAGGCGTCCGTCGCCCGAGCGCCCAGGCATTAAGCGATTGCGGTGAAGTCTGCGCGCCTCGTCTTCTTTGCTCGCGAGTGGGGTGGCAGACACGCCTCGAACAGATCTCCGAGCGCAAGATCGAGCAACTATGAATTCAGATCTTGGGCCGAACAGGAGGCGACGCTCGCTTCCTCTTCAGACCCCGACCCCTTTTGCCAGATCATTCGTCCGCGAAGGTATTGCTCGACGAAGGTATTTCTCTGTGCTTCTCGTGATCCTGCCTCTCTCGCGCGCGCGCGCGTCACAGGCGTGGGCCGTCACCGATTCGTCCTTGCACTGCTTATTACTATACTCTGTTGGTGCAGCTGCTGCTGCGGCCGTGGCCCGCCTAGCTTTCGACTTATTGTCGTTTTTGTCGCAGCGTTTGTGCGGGGAAAATACAGTCGACTTCGATCATCACAGAGAGGAGAGGAGGAGGAGGAAGAAGAGGAACACACCAGGCAAGTTGAGCCGGCCCCTGCTGCTGCTGCTGCCCCCAGCAATCTTTGGTCCAAGAGAACTCGTGGCGAGCCAGCGAAAAGAAAAGTCATGGCAGCACGGGAACGTCAGGCTGGATTCGCGATTCGACAATCGCGGCGAGACATGTAGCAGCTTTCACGACGCAGCGTCCAAACGGTGAAATTGGTTGAGCAGCAGCAGGCAAACAAATACATGATCACTCCGAATTCATCATACCGCGACGTTCTTTTCCGTGGACCACGACAGCCCCAAAAGACTGACTGGCTGCCTATAGCTAGCTAGCTCTCTATAGAAAAAACCGAAAATTCGGTAGTCGGGTCTTCGATCAGCCAGCATCTGAAACTCCTCAGAGGGAGAGAGAGGAGGCGAGGAGTGGAATAATTTGAAAGTCAATCTTTTTGAAAGGCAGAATCATCGAAAGCTGTCACGAGCGCGGCAACCAGCGCGTCTTTCGCGGTTCATCAATCGGGCACTCGCGCGCGCAGCCCGACTTCCGTCATGACCTGAGCTTGTACCGCCTGATCGCGTTTGCAAGGCTTCCAAAGCTCGGGCGTCTGGGCATCATTACACAGATTGTCATCTCGACGCAGGCAGGACAGCCACCCCGACAACGAATCAAGCCAGCTTTTGGCAACTTGATGTCGCAGCTTGCGGCTTGCGTCTCGCACTGGCAGGAAGTGGGTTTTTATACCTCTACCCCTGTCTCAAACCTAGACGTGCACGCCTTTTGACTTTACTCTACACAGTGACTACCGTCCAAGCAACGCCCAAGAGGCATCATTCGCACGATGGCAGCCGCTTCTGGCCGCCGTTCTTTGCGGGCTTTTCTTGCCTTCATCAGGACAGAGATCGGCAAGTAGTGCCTTTCTGCCGCACCGTCATCTGCGCTGCAGCTGAAAGCGTCAGCGGTAGCGACTGCGACCAGTTCTCCGAGCTCCGAGCGAGCACGCGCACCTCTGTCCGAGCGGCGCGAGCGCGGCCGAGGCCGACCCAGGCGTCTCCGGCCACGCCCTGAACCAGTCGCGCGAGCGATCTCCGAGGCTGACGCGGGGGCGAGCTTTGCCCATCCATCTGAGGCCGCGTCTTAAAATACAAGTCGCAGTCGCCAGCCACCCACCACCACCAGCATTCAAGGCAGCTGTCGCAGCTGGCCGCCGTTGCATGCGAAAACATTGATTGTAGCACGACAAAAAAGGCCAGCAGCAGCATCCAGCGAGATCGTTATTGCGTGCCTGAGACTCAATGGCTGTACGGGGCCGCGAAAGACCCACAGCGTGTGTCCTCGTTTCGCTGAAGTGAATCAGGCTTCGCGACTGAGTATACGAGCGCGAGGAGACGACACCGCAGGCCGATTTTACAGCCAACACAGCAGAGGTCGAAACTACTTCGTACGGCCAGCGACTGGTGCAGTGGCAGAAAAGAGAGGCTGCAGGTCCGCTGCACGTGTGCGCACGGGAGCGGAGCGGCCGTCCAGGGTCCGCTGCCGGCGGGATCTGGCCGTGTCGTGGCCGCCAAATGCGTCGCCCGGCCTGGCGGAGGAGGCGTGAAGTGCAGAGCCGCGGTGGGAGACGTGGGAACGCCGTTGGAAGAAAAGAAGAGCGCTCTCCTCTTCCTCTTGCGGCAGCGGTGCGGCGGGTTGGTGACTGGCTGGCTATGTGCGTGGTGGCGGGGCACGCATGCTCTGCCGATGCTTCTCCGTCCGGGGGCTGAACGCGGCGTGACTTTGCCTGGGCCCGAAATCCTGCTCCAAAAGCTTTGCTTCACGAGGCTGCGAAATCGAAAGACATTCACCGGCAACAGCCTGGCAGCTGCAGCTTTAGCTTTTGGCGCCAAGAGGACGCATACCTGCTTGTGTACCTACTTGCCTTGCCTGGCCTTGCCTTGCCTTGCTTGGCCCTACCTTCTTCTTTCTTATGCTTGGTGCGCGTGCCCGTGGCCTGGCTGGAGCCCTTCAAGGCGAGGCAAAGTGTGCCGGGTCCCCAGGCTGTGATACGACCTGCTTGTGAGTTGGACGATGAAGCCTGCGAGGACGGGACGAGGCCGAGATTGACCCCGTCGAAAGCTCGTGCCCCGCGCGGCGCCTCGCGCGCACGGCAAGCAAGCAGGCAGGCAGGCAGGCAGGCAGGCAAGCAAGCAAGCAAGCCCTCCCTTGCCAGCAGCCAGCAGGTGAAAGAACGGTGACGGTGTCGCCTCGCCGGCGGCGCGTGAATGCTTGCCGTAAGGGCACAGGTTTATGACGTACGACGGTACGCAAGGATATGCCGCGCTCGGCAGCATCCTGGATCCTCCCGATAACTTGGTGCAGTACATTCAATGTGAGCACGGCGGACGACAGGCATCTGCACCGGGCTAGCTCCAAGCCCTCCGGGGCAAAGGAGTCTTAAACAGACAACAGCGACCCGGGCGTTAAAAGCGGTCGAGGTCGGGGTCGCGCGAGGCGTCGCGCGAGGCGTAGCGCGCAAGTGTTGAAAAGGATGCGTCTGTCGGCAACCAAGCGGTTCACTTCGCGCACACCCTCGGGCTCACCCCACCACAGCAACTGCTTGCTTGCTTAGTTAGCGAGCTAGCTAGCTTGTTTAGCTTTGTCTTGCTTTCGTGCCGACGCGTCCCGACGCGACGCGACGCGACGCGACCTTGGCGTAGCAAGCTAATTAGCTATACTAGCAAGTCCATACTTCTTTTGGGGGCCTGCCAAGCCAAGCCAAGCCAAGCCAAGCCAAGCCAAGCCAAGCCAAGCCAAGCCAAGCCAACTTGACTGTGAATCCGAGAGACTTCTGGCCGCCTCTCGCTTCGTCTCGCCTCATCGCCACGCGCAGCTCATACCGACCCCCCCCACGATGGCAGCGACACACGAGCGCGAGCGAGGGAGAAAGTATCGAAGACCGTCTTCCTCCGCCGGTGGCATGCATACCAGCAGCAGCGGCAGCTGCAGCAGGCCAGTCGAGCGGCCGAGCTTACTTTGCAGTGCGGAGCCGCGCTGGAAAGGAAAAGGGAAAAGGAAAAGGCGCTGGGACCCGGCAACAAAAAAAACTCCACGCGCCCCGCGCTGGAAAGTCTCCGCAGCGACGCAAAGAAAACACAAGCGCGCGGATTGGGGACGCACATGGCCTGTCTCGGGAGTGTCGGTCGCAGTGGCGGGTTCAGGGCTGCCGCAGTCGAACCACCGCTGTGGCGGGTAAAATGAAAGACTGAATTGAATGGGCAGCGGCAGCATCAGCGTATGCCGGCCGAATGCGCTTTGGGCTGGAGGATTCGATGGAGCGATCATGCGAGCTTGGCCGCGTGCTTGCTTGCTTGCTGACAGAAAGTAAGCCTGGGCGTTCCTTGGCCAGCTGCAGCTCGATAGCTGGCAATTGAAGCCGCTGAAGCTGGCGAGACGGCCGACCCAGCGTTCGAGGGCCGCCGGAACTTGCTGGGTTGGGCGCAGTTTTCATGTCAAGTTCTTGCTTGTTGTGGACATGGGCCAACTTGAGTAATTTATGTTTTTCATGAAACGATCTCGGGACGATACTGAGAGTAAAGAACTTGGGCCGAGGCGACAGAGGTGGTGGCGCCATGTCGCAGCCATTGTCTGCTGCTGCTTTTTCTGTTGCTACAGCTGCAACTCTCGCGGCTTTGAAAAGGCTTGAATAAATGTCTTGCCATTGCTCGCTGCAGCTGCAGCCGCAGCAGGAACCAGGCTGGCTGTCAAAGCGCTCTACCGCGGCCAACTAACTGGCGAGCCGAACGAAGTGAAGCGAGCCGAACGACGTGAGGCGGCTGTGGCCTGGAGGACTAATTCGGGGCGCGTCGGCGGCGACGCGCTTCTCCGGCGCTTCCTGAGGGAAGCTCGTCGGCTGGGCACGGCCTGGCGCCGCTGCCGTGCGGAGGAAAGAACCAGCGGCCGCCGCGGGAGAGCGTTTGCATGCCTGTCTCTCTACCGCCGCCGGGCCGGCCAGGACCTGCCAAAGCCAGCCACCAGCGCAGACGGACAAGACTTTTTTTGTCTCCTTGCTTCCGGGTCTTTTCCACTCTTGTCTTCTCCGAAAAACACAGTCGCTGGACAAATGAATGAATGAATGGATGGATAGATGGATGGATGGATTGACGGATGAATGGATGATGAAGCCTCGCTCGCATCAGCGGCACGGACAGCAAGGCCGCGCTCGCGAGAGACCGCGGCTTGCGTCTCTCGCTCCGCCCCGACGCCGGAGAGCTCTCGCGCCGCGCTGGCGCTGCTGTGCCTGCAGAAGGAGGTAAGCAAGCAAGCAAGCAAGCAAGCAAGCAAGCAAGGTTGATAGGCCCGTGTTGCCGACGAGAGTCTCGTTTCGCTCCGCAGAGGGGACGGGGCCGCGCGAGGTGAGAGACGGCCGTGATCGCGCGGTCGCGGAACAAGAACGACAGCATCGCGGGCGCGAAGAACGCCGAGGCAATTGTATGTCGGTATGTATGTATGCATGCATGTGGGCGTGCATGGCATCGGCGATGACGACGGCCATTTGTCGACGATGGTGACGAAGATGATGAGAGTGATGCGGTGCAGGCGAAGAAAAGCGGCGAGCCATCGCGATGGATGATGGAAGGAAGGGGACGGCGAGCGTGTGTCCTTCATTCTTACCTGTACCTCGGACCAGAGAATCCGAGCGGCTCGAGCCACCTCCCCGAGCCGCCTTGAGCCGCCTCGAGACGTGTCGAGCCGAGCCGAGCCGAGCCGAGTCGAGCCGAGTCGAGTCGAGTCGAGTCGAGTCGAACCAAGCCGAGCGGAGCCGCTCGCGTTCCGCCTGCTCCGCTCCGGCGGCCGAGGGCACGGAACGGGAAGCGAGCGCCGCCGCGCTGAGTTTGCCTTCCTGGCCCTGCGTGCTGTAGCTTCCATTCCGGTCGCCTTCTCAGCCTCTGCCGGCGCCGACCCGAGACGACCGACGGTATCACAGCGGGAGGGAGGAATGAATGCGAGAGGGAGAGGAGGAAGACAGACATTTTGGAAGGCGCCCAGTCTCCACCCCAAGAAAGGCAAGCAAGAAGAACCCCAAGAGGTGCGGGCAACCTCCCTCTCGGTCCCACTGCGGAACTGCTCGCTCCCTTCCTTGCGTGCTTCCTGAGGCGCCTGCCTGAATTGCTTTGCAATAATGCAAGACCTGTATTGAGGGCTTCTGACCTGCTCGCTCGCTCGAACGCTCGCGGCAGCAGAAAGCAAATCCCAAATCGCAAATCTCAAACACAAGCCGCCTCGAAAAGGACGAAAGGCGCGCGCGTGCGTCCTTAGATCGATCACCGTGCGACGGTGATCGTCGCGAGACGAGACAAGAACGTTTGAACAATAGGCAGCATCCAATCCGCATCAAGACTTTTACGTCAGCGATGTTTTCTGAAGACGAAGAAGTAGCGGGAACCGCGTACGGGGTAGGGAGACCTCCCCAGGACTCGCCGACTTCTTCGACCACGGGTCGCAGTCTGCGCAAGAACGGCAAGGACGCCCAGATTGGCATGGAGAGCGATGACGGCAAGGTCACCCACCCTATGCGTGCCATCCACGTGCCTGTCCCTTTCACCAAGGGCATTTACTGCAACCCGGTGACCAGCATTCTCGGTATCGTTGTGCTCTGGGGCCTTTCCATCTGGTGCATGGTCGACCCGGACTCGTCCTACGAGTACCTTACCCAAGCCCAGGCTGGCACGACCACGTACTTTACTTGGTTCTACATTGTCACGACCCCGATCATGTTCTTCTTCATGGCCTACGTCTATGTCATCTATGGCAACCAGAAGCTGGGCAATCCCGAGGACAAGCCCGACTTTAACGCTGCTTCATACTTTGCCATGATCTTTTCTGCTGGTGTCGCAGTCGGTCTTTTCTTTTACGGCGTGAGTGAGCCCCTTTACCATCTCTCTGGCAACCGCTTCGACACCGGCTTCCACTCTGTTGCCGAGTATGACATTCATGCCATTAACCTCACCCTTTACCATTGGGGATTTGGCGCATGGACCGGCTACGTCCTTATCGGTGTCACTGCAGGCATTGCTGCCTACCGCGAGAAGCTCCCTCTCACCATGCGCTCCTGCTTCTACCCGGTCCTTGGCCGCTACACCTGGGGCTTCTGGGGTGATGTGCTCGATGCCTTTAGCATTGTCGTGGTCGTCTCCGGTGTTTGCACAAGTCTTGGTCTTGGTGCCATTCAGCTGATTGACGGCATTGGTCGCCTCACGGACATGGATCTCGAAGAAGGCAGCACTGCCCAATCCAACGCTCGCATCATCTGCATTTGGATTGTCACGGCTATGGCCACCGTTTCCGTCGTCTCCGGCCTCGATGTTGGTATCAAGATCCTTTCCAACATTGCTATCATGCTCGGTTTCATCCTCTGGTTTCTCGTTCTCTTCCTCGACGACACCAAGTACCTTCTCAACATCGCCGTGGAGTCTATTGGATGGTACTTTCAAAACAACCTGGTTCAGGTCGCTTTTGCAACTGATGCCTTTGCTCAGCTAACCCGTGGTAACGGTCGCGGCATTGATGGTGACCAGTACGAGGGTCTCGGTGCCTCTGCTTCTTGGATGAACTCCTGGACCATCTTTTACTGGGCCTGGTGGACCGCATGGGCCAGCTTTGTCGGTCTCTTCATTGCTCGCATCTCCAAGGGCCGCACTATTCGCGACGTCATTCACTTTACGCTTGCTGGCCCGCTCGTCTATGCCTTTCTCTGGTTCTCGGTCTTTGGTGGTGCCGGTATTCGCGCCTACCGCCGTGCCCTCGAGGTCATTCAGCTTGGTACCTTTCAGGGTGATGCTGACATGTACCTTGTCGAGGGCAGCTCCGTGTGCTACAACCCGCCCACTGAGCCGATCACGGTTACCTTTCTCGACAAGACCGGGGCTAACGCAACGTGGGAATTTGAAAATGACTACCCGACGATTACTCCCGTCTGCACCACCATCGGCAACGCCTCCTGGTGGAATGTCCTCTTGCAGTACGGCGTCTTTGGTCACTTTCTCGGATGGGTTGCCGTCTTTGCCATTGCCATCTACTTTGTCACCTCTGCTGACTCGGGATCTCTCGTGGTGGATCACCTTGCCAGCAATGGACACGACGAACCGGGCTTTTGGATCCAGCGCGTCTTCTGGGCTTGTACCGAGGGTGCCGTCGCCACGGCCCTGCTCATTGCCGGCCAGTCCGATGCTCTCACTGCTCTTCAGTCTGTCATGATTGTCGCTGGTCTTCCCTTCTCTGTGCTCCTCTGTACGTGCATGATTTGCCTTTACCGTTTCCTCGTTCAATTTGAGAACCCGGAGCTCTACAACTCGTACAACGAGTTCCAGTTGCACTTTGGTGGCGGTATTTTCAACTACTTTGACATCCTTCTCTCCTGCGGCGGCCTCTTCACGAGTTCTGGTCGCGACTTCATCACCGTTCCCGACGCACGCGTTCACCTCGAGACGCTTCGTGCCTTCCTCCTCCCAGGCTGGTCCACCTACATCATTGCGTCTCGCCTCAGTCCGGAGTCCAGGTTCATCAACGTGCTCTCCGCTGTTATGGTCGAGCTGCTCTTTGCCGGTTGGATCGTACTTTTTCTTTCCATGGTGGCCATTCATGACATCAAGGCTTTTGGCTGGCTCTGCTTCCTTTGCATGGGTTTTGCCCTCGGCGCGCTGCGGACTACTGTTCGCGCCAAGTTCAACATCATGGGCAACTTTGGTGAGGATGTTGGTGCTTCGCTCGTTGCTTACTACCAGGTCCTTGCGCAGTGCGTCATTGAGACTGACGACATGGACATCCGGAGCGTTGGCTCTCATCTGTCCACTTGAGCTTCGTAGTAGCTCGTGTGTGCGAGGACCGGATCTTGACGCGTCCGCTGCTCTTTCCCTATGTTTTGTTGAGTGTCCTTTCTTTCCAATAAAAAATCTTCCGTCATTTCATACCATTTGGCCGCCCAATCTATTTTCGTAGTTCACTTCAGCTTCGTATTGGTTTTTGTGTGAGAGGTATACGTATGATCGAGTATATACACAGACTTGCACATGACCTCTGGAAAGTAGCCCTACTTGAAGACCGAGTATAAACAGACTTGCACATGACCCCATGAAAGTAGTCCTACTTGACTTTGAAGTCGCATCAGATCGAATTTGAGACCTTTCATTTTTACGAACGTGCATCTTTTCCTCATCGCTTGCACGTAATTTTATCCCTTTCCGCTTTACTGTTCTGGGCGGTTCGCTTTCTTGCTCGTTTAGAGAAAAACGATGGGCTCGATCGATGAGAGATTGATCATCTTGACTCTCTTTTCCAATTCCACTTCCACCAGCATCAAGCTTAAAAAGTATTGGTGGCACGGCTGGACTGTGAGAGCCAAGAGAGAGAGGGAGAGAGACCAGTCTGTAGTCTACATCGTTTCATACGCTCGCTTCTGCCGCGAAAGACGACAGGCAACGGGGGCACCTCGGTGCGGCATCTCGCATCTGCCCTGGACCTCTTATCAAGTCATCAAGTCATCCTAGGGCTTGCCGGCTGCCCAGCGCGAGCGTCAATGTCAACATTCGTAGAGGCGGAGCCTCCGGCAGCCACCAGTGCTGGCGAACTCGCGCTCCCTATGACGGCGGCCGAAATCCAAGAGAAACTCGGACGCGAAGGCGAGGTCTTGCTGGGCGTACTTGACGGTACGCCGTCGCTGCAAACCTTTCATTCTGGGCGATGGGAGCTGACAGCACAAGACATCGAAACAGCGCTCGGCGAAGACGCACTCTGCCGCATCGAAAAGGCCGTCAAACCACGCATGGATAGCGTCTTTGGCCTCCGCCAGAACCTCATCAACCTTAAAAAGGTTTACCTCCATCTCCAAATGCCAGGCAGCGAACTGCAAAAGCGCATTAATCAGTACACGTGCCTCTTTTACGCAGATGGCAAGGACTGGTATCAACATCTCATTGCTGAGCAGGAAGTCGACTCATGGCGCAAGCCCAAGGAAGAAACCGGGGCTGCGCTGTATCAGCAGGTCTCTCGAGCTCTGCAAGAATGCAACGGGGCACAAATGGCTGTTCTTGACGCGCGCCAATACATTAAGAACATTTGCTGCGTTCCGAGGCATCCAAACAAACCCACGAGTTTTGAGCTCCAGCTTTTACCCGCAACACTTTGGAGCGCGCAAGTGTTCTCAGATCTAGAGAGAGAATGGCCTGGTATCGCCGACAAGGACTTGATCGAGGCTCGCAAGGCGTACTTTCAGGGGAAACGCGATATGGCGCGACCTTCTGAATGCGACGCCGATCGCCTCGCCAAAGAGCGTCTCGACGCGCTCGTGGACAAAATTGTTGGCGCGGTGGACGCTCATGACAATAAAGCTGTACGTCACTTCATCAAGTGCTCCTGCGTCGCGCGCGGCGTATCGAAGGCGCTTCGTATCGAGGTCGAGGCCGAGCGCTTGCATGAGAGCGTCCGTGAGATGATCAAACGCCTACGAGGCTTGCAGGACAGACTTCTCGAGGTGACCAAGGATTCGCCACAGGCATATTATAAGCTTGTTCGATTTACTTGTCAAGTCGATGCCATGATCAAGGTCCTCTTGGATCTTGATCTCTGGCTCAAGCGCGTTCGCGATGAACCCACACGGCTTTGGTTTGGCGCAGCGGACCGCGACGCCAGCGCGGGACTGTTTGTCCCGCCAGACTTTGAGGCCGTCGCCAGCATCCACGATGGCCTCGAGGAGATTTTGCAGCGCTGGCGTCCGCAGCTCGAGGCGCGGCTGCGTGACCCTGACAATCCCGAGTACGCTGCATACCTTAAGGGTCGCAAAGCCTGCAAGCGCTGCCGGGCCCAGTACAGCAAACCCTTTGTGGCCAACAATGGGCTCTGCTACTTTTGTGAATTAACGGCACGCGATACCGCCGCCGCGGCCGCAGCCCAGCTCTCCGAGACAGCCCTACAGAGCGGCTTGCTTATGGACTGCACGCTGCAACTGCGTTGCGTGCCCAAGGGCGCGACAAAGGCGCCCATGCCGACCATGTGTCCGCACTCGCATCGGTGCTTTGTATGTGACGGGTGGACGTGCGAGCTCTGCAATGCGGTGAGACTTGATGGCGATGGCGTGGCGGCAGTCGTTGAAGAATCCGACCCCGATGTGCTTTTGTTTGACTTTGATCGGACCTTTGCGTCAACGCGCTCAGGCGCAGACCCACTTGTCGTTAAGAATGGAATGAGTCATACTCTCGACCCACACCTTGCGAGTCTGGCTCATGGGAGGGCCCCGGGCTCGGTGCACGTCGTCACTCGAAACTCGCACAAGCGTCAGATTGAAGCCTTTCTCGCGGAGCGTGAGCTAGCTCATGTTCAGGTGCACAGCCTTCGCCATTTTGCGAGCGCAAATGACAAGGCTGACATGATCGACAGTCTGCTCACTTCCGCGCAGACGGCCCTCTTTGTCGATGATAGCTGGCAGGAGGTTCTTGCCCCACGGTTGCGCGACCTGGTCTTCAATAAACTCGGCAAGGTACGTGTTGTGCTTTTCGATCGGTCACAGACCTCTTAGAAAGCGCGCTCTCGGCTGGCCAAACTGTCGAGTCAATCACGATCGAGAATGCGCCCTCGTTTGCTTGGCCGAGTTGTTGAGCTTGGTCGAGTCCCGCAAGACGTACAAAGGTCTCGACATTCAGAAGAGACAAAGTAAAGAATTCATTGGGCAGCAGCAAGGCATTACCGGAGAGAAAGGACATCCCATGCTTTGCTCTTTTTCTTGGAGATTGTAGATAGACAGTCGCACAAATAATAAAGTTGTGGCTTAGCCCCTTCTCTCTTCCCCATCAGTTTGCTTGTTCGTCGCTTAGCCCGCCTTTGTTGACCCAAAGCCAGAAATGCCCATGGCAGCCATCATTGCCTTGGTCTCAGCGTCCTCGGCTGGAAGTTGGTCGTCCATAGCCTGTTTCGCACTGTTGTTGGCCATCTTGCGTTCCTCCTTGCGCTTACGCTTACGCGCCGCGCGCTCCTCGCGTTTGTTCGCCTCCAGCTCTTCGAGTTCGCGAACGCGAGACTCAAAGTCATAGGTTGCTGCGGCATGTGCTTGGGCGCGCTTGGCGTATTTGAGCTCGACCCGCTCACGAATGCGTTGCCGCACTTCACTTAGCGTTGCCTTGCGCACAGCCATGGAATTGCCCAGCTTGCTCTGATGCTGGACCGAGTTTAGATGCTGCATGTACGAGCTCGAATCCGTGAACGTCCGCTGGCAAAGCTCGCAGTGGTAACCCTGACGCGTGAGGGCGCCATCGGCCTCCAAATCGATCATGCGTCGCGAGCCAACATCCTTGAAGAAGTCCACGGTCTCTCTGCGGCTGTGAAGAAAGCCGTCATCTTGGCGCGCCTCCAAGAGCCTCCGCCGCTCGACGGCGGCCTCGCCGCCTCGCTCGCGGTCCTCGCGCTCGCGCGCGCGGCGCTCGAACGCCTCGCGGTCCCAGCTGCGGCTCTCTATGTTCGACACCCCGCGCGTCGCGCCGCTTCGCTCGCCGGCCATCTTGTCGTCGTGCGCGACGTGCGTTTGGCTTTTACAAATTCACGCGGATTCACCCAGATTCACGTCAAAAAAGCGACGCAAAACAGCGACAAAACAGCGCAAAAAATTGAAGGTCGTCTGCAAGCGGTCAGGCCAGGCAAGTCCGAGGGATCTCGTCTGATCAGCAGCCACAGGTTTTCCTTGTCAAAGTACTACGCACGACGCAAGACGCAAGACATAAGACAATGCAGTAAGCTTACCTAGATGCTAGCTGGCAGCGATGCATGTATTTTTTTGGAGAGTCCCAACAAGTCCCAAGCAGGATAGTTTATCTTTTGGGGTGAAGATTGCGTATGTTCTTCTTTGACAAGGCCACGAGTTCGTTCCTCCGCACGGAAAACACGAAAATTGCTTTTTGCATCCATGTAGAAACGTCACAAAGCAAAAAAGCCTTTTCGTATGGCTTACTCCATTGATTCACGAGGCGAGCTTGCAAATCTAGGCCCAGGCCGAGGCCTTCTGCTTACCGCACGTCCACCCTCCCTAGCCTGCCCTTCAAGTCGCTTTCGACCCGACGCGGCCTGCCCCCGACCCCGGGGCGCGATCAAATCAAGCACAGCCCCTGGACGAGGACCACAAGCGGCACTCTTGGCGGCCCGGCTCCACAAATGTGCCGGCTGGCGAGTGGCCCGGAGCGGCCTCGCTTCGCGCTCTCTCTCCTGGCGACCTTTCAAGCCTCGAACCTCGACCCCGAGCGCGACCTCGAGCGCGACCTCGCGGGCGAGCGCGGCGCGGCGCACGCGCACGAGGCGATGCTGCCCGGGGCGCGGGGCAGGCGCAAGCCCGCCGCCGGGGCCGGGCGCGGGCGCGGGCGCGGGCGCGGGCGCGCGCGCGGCGGGCCCGGCGCCGCGCGCGGCGGCGACGACGACGCCCGCGGCGCCAAGGACGAGGAGCTCGGCGACAAGCAGCAGCAGCGGCAGGGCGCGGGGGCGGGTGGCGAGGGCGGCGGCGGCGGCGGCGGCGGCAGTAGCGGGGCCAAGACGCGAACGCGAGAGAATGGAGAGCAGATGAAGGCTGATCTGGAAGCAGAGGCCAAGATGGCTCCCGAGAGTCTCGAGATCGAGGAGGAGAAGGGCGCCGACGTCGGCCAAGTTGGAGAGCGCCTCTTGCCTGGGCCTGCAGACATCCCGCAGCAAAAGCCTTCGAGTGGGCTGACGCCCAGAGAAAGGGCTGCAGTCGACGAGGCGCCTGCACGGAACAAGTGGAAGCTCCTTCCCGAGTTTCTCAAGGTCCGTGGCCTCGTCAAGCAGCACATTGACTCGTACAATCACTTTGTCGAGGTGGAAATGAAAAAGATTGTAGCCTCCAAGATGAATCGCGAGATTCGCAGTGACAACAACCACCACTTTTTCCTGCGGTACGAGGACGTCTACGTTGGCACGCCCGAGGTAGACCAAAACCTCATCACCTACAAGGTGACACCGCAAGAGTGCCGTCTTCGTGATCTGACCTATGCCGCGCCCATTTACGTGGACGTGTGCTTTACACGCGGTCGCGGAGTCTTTCGCAAGCGAAAGCTGCAAATCGGACGCATCCCCGTCATGCTCCAGAGCTCGCGCTGTCGTCTGCGCGGCAAGTCTGTGGCCGAACTCGAAAAGCTCAAAGAGTGCCCGTATGACCCGGGTGGCTACTTTGTGGTCAAGGGCTCGGAAAAGGTGATTCTCATTCAAGAGCAGCTGAGCAAGAATCGCATCATTATCGAGCAGGACTCCAAGAAGCAGACGTGCGCCAGCGTGACGAGTTCCACGCACGAGCGCAAAAGTCGCACGGCAGTCTACATCAAAAATAATCGCATTTACCTCAAGCACAACAGCATCAGCGCAGACATTCCCATTTTCATCGTCCTCAAGGCCATGGACTGCGAGTCGGAACTGCTCATCAACTACGCCATCTCAGGAACGAGCGGCATTCGCCAGTTTCTCATTGCGTCGGCCGAAGAGGCCGCTCGCGCGGGCATTTTCACTCGCGACCAGGCGCTTGAGTTCATTGGCCAGTACATTAAGCACTCGCGCGCGGCCAAGCGTAGTGCTGACGACCCGACAAACACGGCTCCGCTTCGCGCGGACGAAGCCAAGGATGTCCTTGCGCTCATGGTGCTGGGCCACGTGCCGGTGAACAATTACGACTTTCGCGACAAGGCGTTCTACCTCATGTACATGGTACGACAGTGTTGTCAGGCCGAGGCAGATCCATCGCTTTTGGACGACAAGGATTACTACGGTAACAAGCGTCTCGAGCTGGCTGGTCAGCTGCTCGCCCTCCTTTTTGAGGATCTCTTTAAACGCTTCAACACCGAGCTCAAGCTGCAGGCGGAACGCGTGCTTTCTAAAGCGAATCAGGCAGATGCCTTTGACATTATGAAGCACATGAGCCAGAACATCATCACCAACGGTTTTGTCCAGGCCATCTCCACGGGCAACTGGTCTTTGAAACGTTTCAAGATGGAGCGTGCTGGCGTGACGCAGCAACTTTCGCGTCTCTCCTTCATGTCGGCCATCGGGCACATGACGCGTATCACCTCGCAATTTGAAAAGACGCGCAAGGTGAGTGGCCCGCGTGCTTTGCAGCCATCCCAATGGGGTATGCTCTGCCCCTCGGACACGCCCGAGGGTGAGTCTTGTGGACTGGTCAAGAATCTTGCCTTGCTCACGCACGTGACTTCGGATGAGGAGGATGGGCCCGTGCGCCAGCTCGTGCTGCGTCTCGGTGTAGAAGACATCAAGCTCTTGGGCGGCGAGGAAATTTTCTCCGAGGGCGCATATGTGGTAATGCTCAACGGTGAAATCCTGGGGTTGACTGCAGAACCCGAGGTTCTTGCCGAGCAGCTTCGCAAGCTGCGGCGCGCTGGTCGTCTTGGCGAGTACGTTTCTGTCTTTGTCAACCGTGACAAGGCCACTGTGCAAATTGCCACGGATGGTGGTCGCATGTGTCGACCCCTCATTGTCGTGGACAAGGCGACGCATCGCGGCAAGGTCCGCAATAAGCACCTGCGCATGCTACGTGAGGGGAAAATGGCCTTTCACCAGCTCTTGGAGCAAGGTTTGATCGAGTACGTGGATGTGAACGAGTCGAACAATACCATGGTGGCACTCTCTGATGTGGAGGGCGAAAGCGCGGGCGGGGCCACGATGCAAGAGGCCACGCACTTGGAGATTGATCCTCTTACTATTCTTGGCATTGTGGTGGGTCTGGTACCCTTTCCTCATCACAATCAGAGTCCGCGTAACACGTATCAGTGCGCCATGGGCAAGCAAGCCGTTGGCACGATTGGCATGAACCAGCTCGAGCGCATTGATACTCTGCTTTACCTTATGTGCTACCCGCACAAGCCCCTCGTGCACTCTCGCACGCTAGAGCTCGTGAACTTTGACTGTGTGCCGGCGGGGCAAAACGCAATCGTGGCCGTCATGTCGTATTCGGGCTACGATATTGAAGATGCAATCATCATCAACAAGTCGAGCATGGAGCGCGGATTTGCACGTTGCATGGTGATGCGAAAGTACGCGACGCAGCTCAAGACGTATGCAAACAACACAATGGATCGTCTAGCGCCGCCGCCATTTGCGACACCCGACGCACCCCCGGCCGCGGCTGGCAAGTTCTGTGGCGTGGGCTACGACGGCGTCATTGAGATTGGCAGCAGGGTAGAAAAGAATGGCGTCTTGGTGAACCGGGAAATGCCCACGAACACGAGTGACCTGATGGTGACAGGTCCGGGCATGGGCCACGGAAGCGGCGAGTTCAAGCCGTCGGCGCTGTGTTACAAGGGCCCGGGCGATGCGCGCGTGGACAAGGTCATGATCTCCTCGTCCGAGTTCGAATCGCACATTATCAAGGTTGTAACGCGCGAGGTGCGCATGATCGAGCTGGGCGACAAATTTTCCTCGCGGCATGGCCAAAAGGGCGTCGTGGGCCTCATTGTGCCTCAGGTCGATATGCCATTCACGGATCAAGGCATCGTTCCGGACATTATCATGAACCCGCACGGTTTCCCGAGTCGAATGACGGTGGGCAAGTTGATGGAGCTCATTTGCTCCAAGGCCGGCGCGGTGAGCGGCGTGCGCCAGTACGGTACCGCATTTGCCGAGAATCCTGTCAAGGCGTGCTCGGAAACGCTCGTCAAGCACGGGCACTCATATCACGGCAAGGAGGTTGTGACGGACGGTATCACGGGCGAGACGGTGGAGGCGCACATTTTCTTTGGGCCGGTGTACTACCAGCGTCTCAAGCACATGGTGGCGGACAAGATGCATGCACGTGCGCGAGGCCCGCGTGCGGTTCTCACGCGGCAGCCGACCGAGGGTCGCTCGCGTGATGGCGGTCTGCGCCTGGGCGAGATGGAGCGTGACTGTCTGATTGGCTATGGCGCCTCGGGTCTGCTCATCGAGCGGCTCATGATTTCCTCGGATATTTTCGAGGCCAATGTTTGTCTCAAGTGCGGATTCATGGCGAATCCAGTGCGGTGCCAGAACTGCCGCACAGGCGCCCATTTGACGTCGCTGAGCTTGCCGTACGCGTGTAAGCTGCTCTTTCAGGAACTCCATTCGATGAATATTATTCCCAAGCTGACGCTGCAGGACTTGTAGGCCTGCAGTACACAGTTGCAAATGATCAAAATCGGAGGAGGGGGGCTCGGAGACAGCGCAAGTCAGACAGACGGACGGGCAGTCCGTTCGGCGTGGGGCGTTGTACTAGCGGAGTAAAAGATAAGATAAAGATACGCGTTTGGTTCTGACTGACTGGGAGGGCAGAGATAGATATAAGTGTTGAGCAGCAGCACAATACGCGTGGCTGTAGATTGGTTCCTTTTATGTCAGCCAGATTGCGGAGATTTCCAAGATTTTATGTTTTCAGCTTTAGGGGGATTTGATTATGAAAGAAAAAAAAGAAGCAGACAGACGGGCAGTCAGACAGGCAGGTTGGTAGGAAGGCAAGCAAGCTAGGATAAGCATCGGTAGCGCTGCAGTCTGTCGTCTGCATGTGGGTGTGAATGTGGATCCAGATTTGAGTCAAGATCCAAGAGAGGGTGGGTGGGTATTCATCAGCCAGACACCTTCAAGAGCGTGTCCCAGCTGCCCGTGCCGAGCGCAGATCCCTCAAGGTTGACCTGGAGGCAGGCAATGCGGTTCTCGTGGAGTTTAAGCATCATGGGCTTGTCCCGGTTGGTCACGTCCCAGCCGTAGACGGCGAAATCGTCGTAGCCTGCAAAGAGGATTCGACCCGAAACAGAAAAGTCAACGGCAGTGATGCCACACACGATACTGTCATTGCCATACGAGGCGATTTCCCTGCAGGCGCGCACATCGAAGAGCTTACAGGTAGAATCATCGGAGCCGGTGCCAATGGCGTTTCCGTCCGGGAAGAAGGAGACCGAGTTGATGTCGCTCTCATGGCCCGTGAAGGTGATCGCGCAGGCTGCGGCGCGGGTGTCATAGATGCGCGCCGTGGCGTCAATTGACCCCGACGCAAAGAGATGTGGCTGCATGGGGCTGACGGCGACGCTCATGACGTCTTGTGCATGGTCGGAAAAGGTACGCATCGCGTTGCCCGTCTCGACGTCCCATTGCATGCAGGTTGAATCGCCCGAGGAGGAAATGATTTGACTTGGGCCGGCGAAGCGGCACGAGGACAGGTAGCCATCGTGGCCGGAAAGCTCGCGGTAGGCGCGGGTGACGCCCAGGCCGCCCTCGGAACTGAGCTTATAGACGGAACAGATGTTATCGAGGCCGCCGCAGGCCACGAGTTGGTCGCGTGACTGCTCATAGGCGCAGGTCATGACCCATGAGCTGCGCAGAGGGATGGCCTGTACGCGATGTGTGGTGGCTGCGTTCCAGACGATGAGCTTGCCGTCCTGGGATGCGCTCACAAGGTGCTTGTTGTCTCCGGCCCAGTGCATGCTGTATACTTTCCCGAAGTGGCCCTTGAGGATGCGCAGGACCTGCGGCTGCTTTGGCTGAGGCGGGAAGGGCCGGCCGCCCTGGTTGTCGCGCCACCATTCCTCGGCGCTCGTGCCCTTTGTTTTGCTGGCGAGCTCGGCCTCGATCTGGCCCTTGAGCGCGGCGATCTTGTCGGCGGCCTGCGCGGCCGCCCCGTTGCTGCCGCCCGCGGGCAGCGCGGGCGGCACGCCAGCCGCGTCCTTGGTGCCGCCATTGCTCGTTGCNAGCGCGCGGCGCGGCGCGGCGCGTCCGGGGGCGGCCGGAGTCGGGTCCGCGCGGCGCACGCGGCGCGGCGCAGGCAGCGGCGAGAGCAGCAGGATCGTTGTTTGCCTGCTTGTTTAGAGAGAGAGAGAGAGAAAAGAAAGAAAGAAAGAAAAAAAGAAAGAAAGGGAAGGAATAAAACCATACTTCACTTGCGGCGCGAGGGCCGCACTTGCGCACGCGACCGTGCGCACTTGCGCGCGCGGAATAACCCACTTGCCGCGGACTGTGCTCCTCTCGAGCGTGGATCTCCCTGGTGAAAGAGAACAAGCAAGAGCTCACTCGGGAGGGATCCATCGCGAGAGATCCATCGAAGCCGTATCCTCAGCGGTCCAGACTGTCTCGGGGCAGGCGCGTCGAGGTTGTGCGGATCGCGAGGTTTGTCTGTTTGTTTGTTTGTTTGCCTGCCAGGCAACGTGTGGAGACAGGTTGGTCTCGGGTGCCTATTCGTATACGACTACAGCAGCGGCGGCGGATGTAGAAATTGAAGTACTAGGCCTATGGGCCCTCGCTCATGCTGTCGCTTGTCGGATGCTGTTTTCATGTCGAGGAAGATACGTATACTATGAACAGTGAACGCAGAGTTTGTGTCCACGACGACGAGCTTTCCTTATTGATGAGGGTGCGGGCACAAGCCTGGCTCGCCTCGGCTTGGCCTGTTGGCTCGGCCCTGCTTGGCTTCGGCTGTTTGGGCTCTGCTTGGCTTGCCGAACGCCTGGAGTACTTTAGCTCTTAGCAAACCACGGCTCGCATCGAGCTCTTGCTCGTGTGCCCCTCGCTCCCTCGCATGCGTGCGGCCGCACGTCGATGGCTTGCTTCCCACCGCCACTGCTGCGTCCTTGCGTTGCCATTCCTCCACGCCAGGCCTCGCGAGCTGCAGCTGCAGCTCATTCACAGAGTCATTCCTTTTGTAGTACGTGCCGCGCCTCATTTTCTCTCTCAAAGCCGGTTCGTGGGTGCGCGAGATTGCTTGCCTACGGAGCTCCCGCGCTCGGCGTCGGCGAGGCCGGCGCTCCTTCGCGCACGCACAGATCCATCCATTCCTGTCGGCATTCCCGCGATGCGCTTGCTCTTGCTCGCTTGGTTGTTGCTTGCTTGCTTGCTGTGGCTTGCAGACGCGTGCCGAATGCGAGGCGGTGGACCACGAGCCTCGGATTCATTCCTCCATTCCTCCATTCCTTCGTTCATTCATTCACACTCAGAGTGTCATTCATTCATTCATTCATTCATTCATTCATTCATTCATTCATTCATTCATTCATTCATTCATTCATTTATTCGTTCATTCATTCCCGCGGTAGCACACGCAGTTTGTGGCGGCTGCTCTACTTGCTCCGCTTTGCGCCTCTGCCGGTGTTGGCGATTCCATTTCGCCCAGGGCATCGTCGGACGGCGCAGCGAGAAAGCGGCTCGCTGCCGCAGGTCGGTTTTCCGGAGACAGGGCCCGCGGCTGGCTGGCCGTCCGTCCGTCCGCGCTTCGTCCGCGCTGCGCCTGCGCCGCGGCTGCGAGCGGGAAAATCCATTTCGAGGACAAGCGCAAGAGCAGCGAGGCTCCCTTACCCACCAACCTAAGCACTACTACAAAGCCATAGCACAAGGCATGCGAGAGGAGCCACTCGAAGAGCAGCTGCAGCTTGCCTCGACCCGCGGAGGAGGCGAGGACGCGAGGGAGGGAGGGAGGGACGCGGAGCGGGGCGATTTCTCGCCAGAGCGACGGCAGCCAGAAAGTTGGTGCCGGCGATTCTGATCGACGCAGCGAGCACGCCGGAGCAGGGGGCCAAAGAAGGCGGAAAACCGAAAGAAGAAAAAAGGGAAGAAAGAAGGGAAGAAGGAGAGGAGGAAAAGGGAGACAAATCAATCGATCATCGGGCGGGCGGCAAATCTCTATCTATCGATCGGTCGATCAACCGAGCTATCCAACGCGCGGCGGACGCGGGCGAGACCTCGGCGGAGAGCGCGCGGGGCGCGGCGGCGGAGCGCGCGGAGGAGCAAGCGGGCGTGCGTACGTGCGTGCGCGCGCGGAAGAGCGGGCGAGCGAGCGAGCGAGCGAGCGTCGGGCGCGGACTCGCGCGAAGCTCTCGAATTGGGCGACGACGGCGGCTGCAGCGAGGGAGACCTGCGCTCGCGAGCGAGCGAGAGAGGGAGCGGAGAAGAGAAGGCGACGGCGCGGCAGACGCCAAGGGTTTGAGCGAGCGAGATATCAAGTGCGGCGCGAGAAGGTGAGAAATCGGCAAACGAACTTCGGACGCCTCCCTCCTTTCTTGAATCTTTTCCTTCTTTTACCCTTATTTCCTTTCCTTCTCGTGCTCCCAAACGAGACAAGCTAAGGCAAAACCGAGCACAGCGCGGTCTTGCTTCGAGTCAATACACTGATTCGAGGTGAAAAGATCCATCTGGAACCATGACGCATCTTGAAGCCGGCAAGATGTATGTGTTGGAGGACGACTTTCACGCAGAAGGCGAGGGCGAAGTCACGGCGCTCAAAGGCCAGCATGTGACAGTGCTGGAGCCCGAAGACCCGAATAACCCGGGTTGGATCTTTGTGCAGCTTGGCGACTCGAGCGGCTTTGTGCCGAGCGACTTTCTCGCTGACGCTGACACTCAATCCACAGTTTCTTCCATGGCCGCGTCTTCGTCGCAATATGCCGGCAGTGGCCCGCCGTCGCAGCCGCAGCAGCAACATCAGGCCCCACCGCCGATTGGCACTGGTGCCAACTTTGGGTCCTTTAGCTCTGCAGGTGGGCCGCCACAGGCAATCGGGTCCCAGCAAGCCCCGCCGCCTCCCATTGGCGAATCGTATGGGTACGCGCAGCAGCAGCAGCAGCAGCATCCCCAACAACAGCCGCCGCCGCCCATTGGGGAATCCTATGGGTACCCTCAGCAGCAGCAGCAGCAGTCCTCGTACGGATATCCGCAGCAGCAACAGCAACAGTCGCAACGCGGCTTTGGGCAGCAAATGATGATGAGCCAGGGTGACTCCTCATACAGCGGCTTTTCGCAAAACGCACCGCTCTCTCGTGTGGACTCCGCTTCTGCGAACCGGGCCGTGGCTGATAACGAGGCCAAGTTCAAGGCAGACCAGCGATTGATCTCCCTTGATCTGTGGAAGTACCGCGAGGAGCTCTTGGGCGGCCGCGCGGACCCACCGCAGCCGCCCGGTCGGCGCTGGTTCTACCGCGACTTTTTTGAAGATCTGCAGGGCCCGTTCAACTCTTCAGAGATGAAAGAGCGTCTGCACAAGCAATACGTCAAGAACGATTCCAAGGTTCTCATGGAGACTGGTTTTGGCGAACTGGCATCAAAGGAGGAAGAAGTGCTTTGCAATCTTTTTCGCTCCCCCGAAGCGGCCTTTGTAGAGGGCCCGCGACTGACCCAAAAGGGTGGTTCCCACTGGTTCTTTGTGGGAACGGACGGCGAGGAGATGGGTCCCTTTTCCACGCCGCAGATGCTGAGCTGGTACCAATCTGGCTACATTGGAGGCGAGCTCTTGGTCCGACTTGCCAATGGCAAGAGCTCCATGACGCCGCTCAAGGACGTGTACCCAGACCCGCAGAACGCCTTTCGCGCGCCGCCCCTGCTGGCAAACTTTGATCCGAGCGCGTTCCCAGGCCAGCGCACCGTGGTGCTCACGCCACCGCCTCGACGCAGCCAGGAGCGCGCTCCGGACCCAATGATGGAACGCGTGGAGATTGCAGAGCCGGACTTTTCGAATACCTCGTCGCGCTCGCTGTCGACGCAGTCGAGCTCGGCGCAGCTGACCGCTTCAAAGCCCAAGTCCTCGTCAAAGCCGGGCGTTCGCATTGTTTACGGCGACGGCTTCCCCTCCGAGTTCAATGGGATTCCCTCACCTCTGAACCTCAAGCAAAATGTGTACAGCTCGATGCTGTACACCTTTGTGACACGCCCCCTGCACCCGGATGCCAACACTGTGCAGTGCTACATTCGTCGCGATATTGATGGCTCGCATGTCAACTTTAACGTGTACCGCCTCTTTCTCGAGGAGACGAACACGCCCATCCTTACGGCGTTTCGCCATCATCACACTGTGCACACATTCTTTGACATCAAGCTCAACACGACGGGCAAGCTGCAAGGCAACACAACCGGGCTCACGATTGCGCACCTGGAGTTGAACTTTGGTGGAACCTCTTTTCTTGCGCATAACAACGTTCCGGGTCACCAGGGCACACCCAAGGACTTGGCCGCGTGCACGTACGAGAAGAACCGTGTAAGCAGCAAGGGGCCGCGCAAGATGAAGGTGGCGATTCCGGCCATTACGGACGATGCACAGTTTGCGGCTTGGAAGCATGACGGCGGCGTGAAGAACTCTTCGATGCTCAACGCGCTCAAGTCCATCAGCACCAAGGATCTGACCGTGATGATTAACAAGCCGCCCACGTTTAACAAGGCCAAGGGCGCCTATCAGCTGAACTTTGGAGGACGCGTCACGCGTAGCAGTGTCAAGAACTTTCAGCTTGTCGACTCGCTGCGCGACCCTGATCACAAGCGCGTTATCCTGCAGCATGGCCGTGTGGGCGTTAACAAGTTCACCATGGACGTGCAGCACCCGATGAGTCTGATGCAGGGTTTCGCGATTGCGCTTTCTTCGCTGCACACCAAGAAGAGTGTCAACTAAGTTAAGATTTTGCGAGCTCGGATCTTGCGCACGCATGTTGCGTTCGAGTATCGCACGCTTCGCATCGTCTTTCGATCACTCCTTCTAGGCCAAAAACTTTTTTTTTAAGGGACATTTTTTTCTATCACTATCATATTCCATTCTGTATGGCCGTGCAAGGCGCGGGCTCTCTGCGTGGTCAAACTTGACCCGAGTTCAATTCTAACACACAATCAGTTGGAGTACGCTTGTCTGCGGTGGTCGAGCCATTTCACACGGCGGACCACACCAAGCTCTTGCGGGTTTCTCGAATTTTAATGTCTTTCCTTATTGGCGTGGGAAGGGGGGGGGGGCTTGGGACTTGTGGTCCAATCACTGGCTGGAGGAAGGGCGCGCAATGACTTGAAGCTCATTGCGTACAAACTGCTGGGCTTGCAAATGGTTGGAAATATGACGCGCGCGACCACGGAGCTCGAGGTGGTTTTTGCGAGCGTGCTCAAGATGATTCTGCACTTGCGACACGCGCTGGCACAGTTCTCGATGCGCGAGCGCTTGCGCAGCAAGATGCCGCCACACCCTGCGCGCATCAGCTCTGAACGATTTTCGCGCAAATGCTTGGTTCGCGAGATGTTGACGCACATGCTTTCCCCGGATAGAAAGTTCGTTCCGGGCGTGCCACTGAGCCTCCCGGTGAGTCTTTGCCGCATTTGCAAGCTCGCAAAGCTCCTGACGCAAATGATACTGACGCTGATTATGAGCAAGAGTCCGCTGCGCGGCTTTTGCGCGCTGCAAAAGCCAATCTGAAGCCTTGGCTGTGTAATCGACGTGCGCTTTGGTACGAAGCGTGCGAAGCAAAGGACCGGGGCGAACATCATGAACGACCTGTGACTTGTGCATGAGCATGGGCGGTTCTACGAATCGCTGCTCGGATGGCACAAATGTGCGAACTTGAACAATTTCTGGATTTTTGGTGGTCGACGCAACGCTGATGAGACAGACCTCAAAGTGAAGAACACGAAGAGCGAAACGAAGACGGACAGGTACGCCAAGCTTGAGCCACTCTGCTTCAGCGCTGCGGTTGGCATCAGCCCGTGCGTCTTGCTCTGCGCGACGGCGATCGGCATGGTCTTGCTCGTGAAGATCGAGCGAATCAGGAAGCGCGCCTTGTCCATTCTTTGAAGTCGCTGTGGGATTTTCTGCAGACGATATATCCGAGGCCGCGATGGCGGCAGCAGTATTCGTCTCGTCACCGCTAGCAAGATTTGACTGTTCTTCCTGAGCGCGGGAGGCTTCCTGAGCACTGGTGGCGCGAGATACTTGACTCTGCTCGATGCGCATCTCCAAGAGACGCTCAAGCTGTACGACTTCGGCGCGAGCATCTTGACCGCGGCCCTGGGTCCATGCCAGAGCGCTCTTTCGGGCTTGGAATGTCCTACGTGAAGCGCGAGCGATGCGAGCAAGGTCCTTAAGGGCAAACTGTTGCTCTCTGAGCGTTTGCTGTGCTTCGAGCACTCTATCGGCGAGGAAGCGCGCGGCTACGCGTCGGCGTCGCACATTTTCAGGCGCTCTTTCGCGTTCAAGCTTGGCGGCAGCAGCGGCAGCGCGCGCCTCATCCTTTTTGCGGCGCTGAATGGCACGCGCGTGCGCTTGCGCCTCTTGGCGCTTGCGTTTTCGGGCCTCGAGCTCGCAGGCTATACAGTAAAAGCAGCGCCACGATTTTTCAACTTTGGCGAGCTTGTAGGCCCGAGTGCCGCCAGCATTGATTTCGATGCATGGTCGACAGTAACGACTCCGCTCGCAATTTTGGTCCGTGCAAGGGACGAGACCGTCTCTTGCGCCAAGACTTCCGCACCAAGCGCAAGTTTCTTTGCGTGAGAGGGATCCGAAAATGCGCAAATGGTCGCGGAGCGTGTCAAGTGTCTCTTGCTCGAGCATGCTTGGTTCCCGAAGATGCCCGAGGGGCGCGGGCCCGGAGAAGACGGCGGAGAGACCTGGGCGTGTGGTCAAAAAGTCAAGACTGGCGGCCATATGCTGCAGGTAATCTGCACCATCAAATAGAAAGGGACGAGGCTGAACGAAACAAGCAATCCACTTTTGGATGGCAAGTGCGCATCGAACGGTGCTTTGACGAACCTCGTCAATGAGCTTCGGAAGCTTGTTACCCTCTGTGAGCTTGGTAATTCGTTCAGGGTCTTGCAGGCGGAGCATGGCACGAAGCTGGTCCATGAGTCCTTCGCGGAGAACCACCTCGTTGACGGCCGACTGTCGAAGCACCTCTTGAAAGCTCGAAGGCGGTTCCGACGTTTCTTCGTTTCTTTGCGAGGGATTAATAGTCGTAATTTTTCGATGAGCTTTTGCGCGCCGTTCGTCCAATCCTGATCGATAAGGCTTAAGAGGTTCAAGGGTTAGTTTCCGTGTCACATTACGAGGTTCGTCGCGAGGATCCTTCCACGCAGCCTCGCGCGCCGAGAGCATTCTGCGGCGTCTTGCGGCGGGTCCATGTTCTTTGACCCATTGCTTTTTGGCCGATCTCTCGCGTTTCCGTGCAGCTTGCGCGCCGCGCGTGGCTGCCAAGTCGAAGGCTGCGTCGAGATCGGCGGCGCTCACGTCGAGGGCCTTCCAGGCGTCATCGACGCGCCCAGGGACCACCATCGGCCTCGGCTACTGCTGCTGCTGCTGCTGCCGCCGCCGCTCTTTCATGGCACAGTCTCAGCTGCAGGAACAGATCGACCGAACCAAGTTAGGAAGTGGCGTATCGGCCGGCACGGCTTTGCCTGTCCATGCACGGCCTCGCCGTGGTTCGAGGTGCGCACGAGCAAGCATTCTATGCCTAGGCAGCAAGCAGGTCTTGCGAATGGTGAGTATACTAACAAATAAATGGTTCATTTGCGACTTGAACGAAGTGTATATACCACCGGGCGCGGCCGCGTTTAACGGCTCCAACGGCTAGTTTCTGGCGGGAATAAATCGGCGAGAGTTACATTGGCTAGAGCGTGACGCCTCGTGGCGGGTGCCTATTTCGCAATGGAGTCAAATGCCCTGGGCGTGCGTGGCCCTGGTCTACGTCTGGCTGTTGTGGCAAGGCAATTGAGGCGAGCACAGAACCAACGAATCTCGCCACTGGGCGGTCGCCTGTTTCCTGGCTGCTTCCTTCCTCTCCTGGCCGATGGCGGTTGATTGACTCGCCGCAGTCTGTCATCTGTCTGTCTCTGTGTCTGTCTTGTCTGTCTGGTTACCTGTCCGTTTGTCTGGAACAGCGAGAATGATGGCGAGCGGCGCTTCTAGTACAGGATGGCCTAGCGGGTCAAGATGAAGCTAGTCGCTGGCCGCCACTGGTGGCGGTGAACGCTGCCGTGCAACGGTCAGCAAGGGAAAGAAGGGGTGGCTCGACCTTGATCGAGCTCGAGGCTGCGTTTGCGGAGCAGGCTCGCGGCTGCTTTCATTTCTTCGTTGCTTCGCGCGCAGCGTGTGGGACGAAAGTCGGGGACGCGTCGGGAACGTCCACAGCTCACGCGCGCTGTGCAAGGGCCTTTCGGAGAGCGCTGTGGGCAGGCCGCGCGGCTCCCTGCCGGCGAATAGCACAGACCGCGCTCGCGGCATCCTCGCCGGCCCCACACTAGCCCGCCCGCCTGCCTGCCTGCCTGCTGCCAGCCACCTACCGCTGCGACGGCATACATGCGCCCTCGCTTCCCCGATTCTTTGGTTGCGCGGGACGCGCGTACTTTCTTTCCTCCCTTCTTCCGTTCCTCCCTTCCCACTCCTCGTCGGCCTCGAGCCGCAGCCGCCAGGCCGGCCGGCCGCGCGGGACAGAGGGAGGGCGGGCGGGAGGCGGAGCACGAGCGCTCGAGCCCCCGCGCCTGTATTTCACCGAGTGCTCATGTGCGAAGCCGCGCCTGGCAGGCGCTCGCTGCGGGCGCGCTGCGGGAACTGCCGCCTCCGCTTTGCATTTTGCGAGCAAGTAGATGCGTGCAGTCCGTCTAGAAGCCGCGCGGCCGTTCCCGACCGCAGGGACAGCGAGCGCAGAGTAGCCTCGCAGGTGCCACAGACCGGGGCAGGCGGAGCAGGCGGGACGCGGCCTGCGGTTCGGGCGCCTTTCTTTCGCGGGCACACGCGCTAGAGTCGGCCGGGGCGGCGTACTTACTCTGCGGTCTGCTTCGCGATGCATCGTCACAGCTGCCCTGCTCTGCTCTGTGCCGTAGATCAAGGATGAAAGACGCGTCGCGGCGTATTGAGTCGCGTCGCGTCGTGCATCTATCTTGGGCCTGGCTGCTTTCCGATTTTCTTTATTTCTTTCTTTCTTTCTTTCTTTCCTGCTCTCTCGAGCTGCCGCACGTACTGCGCAGTCATCCACGCAGCACGCGTCCGTCCGCCGAGTGACTCAGCAGCGACGAGCGGCCAACTCGCCTAGCTCGCCAGACCGCCAGGAGATCGAACAGTGCCAGCCAGCCCTCGCCATCCCACTCTCCTCTCCTCGGAGCGCGGCCTCGGCGCGCGGAATCTGGACGCGCAAAGCCAGCCGCCAGCCGCCGATCGATTGCTCGCTCGCCAGTGGTCGACCGATCACTCGAATTGCTCGAATCGAATCGCTCAAATCGAATCGCTCAAATCGAATCGCAATCGCTCGAATCGCTCGCTCGCTCGAGCCTCTTCGCGTCGCGTCGCGTCGCGTCCGCGCTCGACCAACCGACCGACCGACCGACCGACCGCCCGCCCAATCGATCGATCGATCTGTACGAGGGCTCCAAACAGGCGAGACGTCGCGTCGGCGCAAGCGACAGACGCGAGCGCGAGTGCGGAGACGAGACGAGACGAGAGCAGAGGAGTGGCGAGAAGAACAGCGGCCAGTGAGTCTGCTGCAGCTGCTTCTGTCGCCGGCGGGCCTGAGGGCCTCTCTACTGGGGCGTCTTTCAGCCTTTTGCGTCCCTCCCGCAGACCGACCCCGCAAGCGTGGGTAGTGTGAGGGGAAAAGCGAAAGAATGAAAGGAGGGAGGCCGCTGGCTGCGGGCGACCAAACGGGGCGGTTCCACACAGAGGAGATACCGCGCCGGGGTCCCCCTCTCCGAGCCGCCTAAGCGCTTGTGCCCGCCGTGGGCAGGGAAAAGCCGTTGCTCCCCGCAGCTGCGAAAGGCGTCCCGCCCAGTTACTGTCTGGCTGCAAGGTGCAGCTGCAGCTGCATGCAGGAGCAGCAGCCGGCAGCTGCGTGCCATCGGAACGCACCTCGAAAGCGTCCGCTGCTTCCCCGGGTACCGCCGGAGCTGGGTGCGGCCGTTACCATGGCCAGATTGAACCAAAGCCGAGATAAGCCAAGGAGAGCGAAACGGGCGTCCGAGCCGGCCATGGCCGCCGTCGTGGCCTCTCCTCGGGGCAGGTTTGGCCCCGCCTTGGCCCGCCCCAGCCCGCCCGCCCAATTTCCTCCGTTACGCCTCAGCGCCGGCCGCGCCGCCTGGCCCGAAGCCTGGTGCGAGCACTGTGGGAAAGTTCGTTTGCCCTTGGGCGGTGCAAGCCGTGCCGGCGATAAGCGCTGTGGGAATAATCGGCCAGTGCGTCGCCGCGTCGCCGCGAGGCCTTGCGTTCTTGCCTTCCTCTTCCCTTGCCTTCTTTCTTGTTCGTCCTCTCGTTTCGGAGTCTCTGCCCTTGCCGCGCGCCGTTTCCACCGGTCCTGGTGGTTGTTGCCACTGCCTCAGGCGCTCTGGAGTGAGAGAGGGAGGAAGAAAGGGAAGTCGCTTTGGCTCTGCTTCGGCAAAGTGCCGCGCGGCTTCTTCGAATCCCGGCCGCTGTGCACTGCGGCTTTTCGCAGCCAAGGCTGGGTCGGTGTGATCGAGTGGGCGCGTCGGGGGGGAAGCAACGCGGTTTGTGGAGGGGGGCAGAGAGGGCGGGCGGAGGGCGGCTCGCGGAGGCAAACAGATGAGGCCGGAGGGATCGAGTCGCGAGGAAGCGACAGGCGGACAGCCCGCGCCGGCGATTCTCGGCCTGGTTGCCTGTCTCCGCACAGTTACCGCGTCAATAGCCCGCAGCGAGCTAGTATAATCCCTGCCAGCTTCCCGCAGCTCGGCGAAAGACCCGGACCTGGCGGTGCCGCCGCGCCATGCGCACGCCAACCCTCCCCGTCTCTCCCCCTCTGCGGCCGGCGCAAGGCATCCCCGTCGGTGGCCGGCGCTTTCCTACTTCGCTCCCTTTTTCGGCCGCTCCCTCCGCCCGCCGCCGCGCCGCGCGCCGGCGCCTCGCCACTGAGCACCTCGCGCGCTGCGGCAGAAATAACCGGCCAGACTGACTCGGCAGCGGCGGTGACCTGGCTGCTGAGGCCGCTCGGCCGCGCCAGGACCTGCCGCACGACCAGCAAGCCACTGGCCGGCGGGCCAGCTCTCTCTCTCTGTCTCCGGGACCTGGCAGGCCGATCAAGAGACAGGAGTGAAAGAAAGGTAGAAGGGCTAGGCCAGGGCGAACAAGCGGGAAATGAGTGAAAGGATGAAAGACCTAGAGGGGCGGGGCGCGAAAGACCCGGGCAGCCTGAAAGACCCGAAGGGGGGCGGCTCTCGCGCCCGCTTCTTTCTTCCTTTCTTTCTCTGCCTCGGTCTCCCCGCGTCGCGTCCCACGGTCGATGGACGACTCGACGGCGAGCCCGCGATCGGCCGGCCAGCCAGCCAGCCTGCCATGCCGCGTCTCGCCGCGCGGCAGCGGCCACGGCAGGGCGAAGTGTGCAGAAGGTATGCATTGCATATGTTATCATGGCAGCTGGAAGCGCCTAGCCTCCGCGCAGTCAGGCCTCGCCTCGGCCGATCTTTCGAGCCCCTCTCTCCCTCTCTCCCTCCCTCCCTCCCTCCCTCCCTCCCTCCCTCCCTCCCTCCCTCCCTGCGGCGCGATGTGCGTCTGCGTCCCTCTATTTCTCTTGTTCTCCCCCTGCCTGCTTCGACTGTAGGTCTTTCTTCCTGTCTCCTTTTCCTTTCCTCTTCTCGGCGCCTTCCCGCGGCCTTCCCGCTGGCCGCCCCCCTGGGCGGTGCGAGCCAGGCCCGCATTGGCCACCACAGTGGCGCGCTCAGCTTCGGGGCTGTTGGCTCTCGTTTGTTGGTGGCCAAGCCCAGCCGAGCCCCGCCCCGCCCCGCCCCGCTCCGCCAAGCCAAGCCGAGCCCACGCCCGGCGGATGCAAGCGAGCAAGCCCGCCGCGCCTTCTTCTGCCCGTCTCCCCGCCCGCTTCCCTCGCGCCCTCCCTTCGCCTGGCTCGCGCCGCTCGGGCCCCCTCGCGCCTTTCTTTCATTCTTTCTTTCTTTCTTCCTTGCTTGCTTTCCTTCTTTCCGCTGGCCTTTTGCTCTGCCCGCCTCGCAACGCCGGCGTTGTGAGGCGGTCGGAGCGCCTGCCTCTCCCTCCCGCGTCCCTCCCCTGGCCAGCTATCAAACAGCCCGCGCCGGGAAGCCGGCGGGACAGACGCGCCCTGCGCTCTCCCTCCCTCCCTCCCACCGGCCTGCGCACCATTCAGCCCTTCGCGTCCACCGAGCTAGCTGTACTGCCTGCGCTGCGGCTGCGGAGCGCAGCAGCGTACGGCAGCCGCCGCCGCGCGTGCGAGCGCGAGGCCGCGGCCCTCGCGGCCTGCGTAGGTAGGCCCTGCCAGGCTTGGCTTGCTTTGTTTCTTTCTTTTCTTTCTTTTCTTTTCCATGCTTTTATTCATTCATTCATGCTTCTCTCTCTCTCACTCTCTCTCTCTCCAAAAGTGCGGGGCGGGGCGTGCGTGACCTGGCCGCCCGCCCCTCTCTGCCTTCCCCCCCTCTGGCATGCCCTGCCCGCCAGCGCCCTGCTCCTTCCTCCGCGGGTCTGCGGGGTGACAGGCGCACGCAGGCTGCGGGAGTGACTGCGGGGTGTGCGGGCGACGGGAGGGGAGGGGAGGGAAGGGCGAAAGTAGTGAAAGAAGCGAAAGAGGCGAAAGACCGCGGACGGCGGGCGGGCCGGTCGAGGCAGGCAAAGCAAACAAGGAACGCAGCGAGCGAGCGAGCGAGCGAGAGCAGCGTCGAGCAGAGCAGAGCAGAGCAGATCAGAGCACAGCGCAGCGGAGCGGAGCAGCGAAGAGCAGACGAGCGCAGCGCAGAGCAGCCAGAGCAGCAGCGCGGCGCAAAAGACACGGCAGACGAGCGAGCAGACCCGCGGCATCGTGCATCCAGCCGCCGCGCGCAAAGCACATCGCTCAGATCGCCAATCGACGACAGACACGCATACAGTAGGCAAGCTGTCGGAGGAGAGCGCAAGAAGCAGGCGCGCGCGCTCGGCGCCCGGCAGACGAGAGAGAGCGCGGCCACGGTACGCACAGCCAGCACGCAAAAGACCTGAGCCCGCAAGAGAGGGCCAAGAGACGAGGAGAATGCCCGTCCAACCCGAGTCTACGACGCCAAGGGCATACGGTCCCGCCACAAGCCCGCGCGTCGCGCTCTCCAACAAACAATCTGGATTCCACAACTCGCGCTACGTGAGGTCCGTGTCCGGAACGGACGAGTTGAGTTTGGACGGAATGCGACTCGACTCGCCCATCTCGAGCAATCCACAAGAGCCCGTCGAGTCATGGCATCAGAACCTTGAGCACAACCCGGTTACCCCACGAGCATGGCGAAACCGCGTCCATGCGGTCGCGGTCTTACCGCACGCAAGCTCAGACTAAGTGACGCGAAGCAAGTCAGCAAGTAAACCAGCGAACCAGCCAGTCAGTATGCATACAAGTGAACGACGAGACGATCGGTCGATCCGCCAAGGCGTTTACGAGATTTTGATCGCTACAAGCTGCTGTTGCTGCCAGCCAGAAACGAAAGACGATATCGAGGTAACATGATGACACGACCAGATGGATGGAGTGAGGACAAATGATGTAAAAGGGACCTTCTCATGGGTCCTTTAGCGCGGAATGGAAAAAACACCAATTCTGAATGAAGGAGTTTCCTCTGATTAACGCAGAGGTGATAGCGCCAAGAAATCTGAGCAAGCAGTTCTTGGCAGTGTGCCTTTTTTTTTTTGCGATAACCCTGCATTGCTCTTTGTACAGTTTTTTCAATAAGAACAGATTCTTTTATCATACAAGATCAACACACACTCTTTTTATCGTCACACGCACTCGCGCTCATTCTCTCTTGCCCGAGACCGTGTGAGGACATTAACGCTCTCGCCTTTCAACCTGAAGGCAGCAAGGCGTCTTGCAAAACTGGCTCGACCCCGCTCTCTCTCTTTTACTCATGGCCCTTTTCTTTGCCAAGGCTCGTGCAGCCCCATCATGCAAAGAACACACGTCAGCCTGGACTAAACGCACGCTGCGGCCCTTGGAAGGCCAACACGCACAACGAAAAATAACCGTTGAAAAGTCGAAATGGGCGCTGAGCGGAGCTGGGGTGTCGAGTCCAAGTCGTGCCGCCAGCAGCTTCGCGCACCGAGATCGACGCGCTCGACAACCGCAACGTCTGCTTGCTGGAACTTTTGCGCTGCGGCAAATGGCCTGGTCGGGAGCCTGCGTTGTAATGTTGCTGGCTTGTTCGCAAGTTCTCTTCCTCCAACGCAGATTGACATGAGTTGCGGAATGTAATGCAACAGAGGTAATAGCAAGGCTTAAGGAAAGTTCGAGGGCAGGGCGATGAGGCAAGGCAGAAAAGTAGTCAAGAATTCGCAATGCAGTGCGTGTGCAACGCTCTGCAGCCCGCTGCCGCTGCCGCCCACCGGGAATACGCGCACGGAAAAGAATAAGCAATGCCATGCACCCAGACGTGACCAACGCTTTGAATTTAGCTCCTGCCGTGTAATGCCGTAGTATCAATACAGCCACGTCGATCGATCGATGGACTGAACGAACGCAACTTAAATCAGCGCAATGCAGTGCCTGACGACAAAATGCAGACAGTGCAGCTCAGCACAGTGCAGTGCAGCGGTGTAACGGCACTGGCCAGGAAAGCCGTTGCACGCAAGCCCACTTTGTCGAGCACGAGGCTCTTCCTGGGGACAAGATAGTCTGGCCCCATTCTAGGGGTTGTCTTCGAAGTAGTACAGCACTTGCCTCTGGGCTGCTGCCAGATGATAGCGGCTAGCTAGCTCGCTTACTCTCCTTTTCGCAGCTGTTTACTAGCCTTGCAGTTGCAAGGAAGGCACATTCAAAGCAGTACCAAAGGGACAGAGTGAGCTTGGTGCAGCTGGTCGACTCAAGGCGGGGTCGGCGCGGATCATGCCAGCATGGCCTGAGGCGAGAACGCAGCAGCCAGCCGCAATGGCTAGTAGCTGCGAGGAACGCAGAGCACAAGGTAGATCGTCTCGTATCGCATCGTATGCCATGGATGATATCGCAGGCCAACTTCTTCACCCTTCTGCTTTGCGTCAAGAAAGGGGTGGTTAAAAAGCGGCAAGGCCGCCAGGGACGACGCGAAGAAGCGAGCTCTTCTGAAGAGGCGTATTGCAGGCCGCACGCGTCGACGAGGAATCCCCGGCGAACAGTCTGCGCAAACGCGTCGTTCACGTGTCGATCAAGAAGGATCTGGGACCGCTTTGGCCAGCTCCAGATGGGCCAGCCAGCTAGCTAGATATTTGGCAAACGGTCGATGCGAGACGCCTCTACGGCAATTCGACCGAATTCTCCCCTCCCAGATCCCAAGCGATCATCGATCAGAAAAAATTCTGCAGCTGGTTCCTTGGACTCGAAAAAGAGACGTCCGTCCCGGCACGTTCGCTGAGATGGAGCACAACCGACGCGGAAGCGATCTCCAGGCCGGCGGCCGGCTGGGAATCATTGTCAAGACCCGGAGAGCGCGCCCGTGCGCCTCCTTCCCTCCCTCCGGCGATCAGAGCCGGAGCCGGCAGGGAGGCACCGTCCCGCCTCTTCCCGACGCTATGTGCGCGGCGGTGGCTTTCATTCACACTGTGATCCACAGTGTGGGAGCCCCGCAGTGCTGGTTGCCCGCGCGTTGCACGGCGCTTCCGCCTCCGGGAGGTGGGCTGGGAGGCGACGACGAAGGGAGGAGGGCGAGGAACACCGTGCGCGCGTGCGCAGTGCAGGCCAGGCCCCGTGCTTCCTTCACCCCACTCTCCCCTCCCCCGCCCTGGCCTGCACTGCGCACAGCGGTCGGTGTCCAGGCTCGCGCACTGCAGCACGGTTCCAAGCAAGCAAGCAAGGAAGCAAACAAACGGGCGCGGTGAAGCCCTCAAACGTCTGTTCCGCGTCTTTCCATCGCCGCGTCTTCCGCCAATGCGTCTTGCACAGGCAGCTAGCTGTAGCTGCGCAGCTGTGGAGCCAACGATTGACTGACCGTCAGCCGCACCTGGCCAGCCGTCTCTCTGCCCGCCTGCCGCCGCTATACCTTCTTCGTTCCGTCTGCCCTCCTGTCTCGCGCACCTCTGGCAGCGAAAGGAGGAAGAGAGAAGCTTTGGAAGGTGTTGAAGCAGCGAAGAAGCGGCTAGGAATGGGAGCGGAGAGCGCGTTCGTGAGGGCACGTTCCCTTTAACTGCCCTTGTAATTACGCCGCTGCAGCTCGCCGGGATGCGCTGCAGCTGTAGCTGCAGCCAGCTGGAGCTGGCAACGAGCGAGCTCGCCGGCGCCTGCACGATGCAGACGTTAGACTCGCAATCGCGACCGTGCAGTCGCAGGGCCGCGAGGCCAACGCTTGCACGGCCGATGCGACCGGCAAAACGTAAAATCTCGAGCAGCGCGGTCTCGCGAGCTTCAGCGGCCGAGGTTGAAGTCTGCGTTCGGAGTGTCTCTGTCGGTCTGTAGTAGCATGCTGCGCTGGCGACAGCTGTAGCTTTCGTGAGAAAGGAAATCTCGATTTTCGCCGAGAGTGAGCGAGCGAGCGAGCGAACGAACGAATGAACGAACCAACGAACGACTGAATGACCGGGCCGGGCTTGCTTGCCTTGCTTGATCAGCCAAAGAAATCGAGATAAATTGTGGTCAAAACTAAAGGTTTTTGCAGCCAGGCGCTCTTCGTGCCCAATGCTCTTGGTGTCACTCGAGAAATTGGAAAGATCAAGATCCTGAATTTTGGTCAGGCGTGCAGAGAGAGACGATCAAACAGTCGACTCGCGATCTTCTGAGGACGACGGGAACAGATCAAGAGAGAGAGAGAGAGAGAGAGCGTGATCGATTGATCGATCGATCGATCGATCGATTCTTCCTCGTCTTCACGCGCGCCACTCACGCCCGATCGATGAGCGAGACATTCAATCAACTGGCCGACAGTCGCTGATCGACGGCGCCAGGACGGTTCGACAAGCCTGCAGTGGCAGCTAGCATGGCTGGGCGACTGACGTTCAGCCCCGCATTGCTCTCTCCCTCAAGTCAGTCTGGTCACTCGGCGCCCAAGGCTGGCCTCTTTTCGATGGACGGTATGCAATGCAATCCGCGCCACTCACGCAACACACACAGACGCACACAAGGAGAAACATCCAAACAACCGTAATTCTTTCAATGCCAGTCCTGCCATCTGCAGCTGCTGCTTGCCACGCCTTCCTTTCTTGCCTGCCTGATGCGCAGCTTTCCGCGCCTTGCCATTCCCCGTCTTCCCTCCTGTGCGCGTCGCCAACCAATTCACATCCATCCACCCTTTAACTTGAAACGAACTACTTCTTGTCGCTTTACGATCTATCTGCCCTGCCGCTCCACTCCGACTATGCCGCCTGCGTGACGCACACGTTCGACCGCCGATCACGATACGCAGCTCCCTGCAGTGGCGGTGGCACGGACGTCACGCAGGCCCAGAACCGGGAGAGCGCGGGCCAGGGCCTCACGTACTGCCTCTGGAATGCCCTCCGCAGTGGATTTTGGGGCGGGTTCCTGGGCCCCGCACCGCGCTGTTGCTATACCCACAGTCAACCCGCACTGCTGCCCACTTCCTGCGACGCTCGAGGCTCCCTGCCCTGGCCTGCCTTTCTGCGTGCCTGCTTCTGCAGTCTGCTGCAGCTGCGCGCTCGCGCTCCGCGAACCACGCAGACAGAGCCCGGGAGCCCGCGAGGTGGACGCTCGCTCGCTCGCTCGCTCGCTCGCTTGCAGTCGATCGATCGTGTCCGGCCGGCGTGCGGCTCCGGGCCTGCGCTGAGCCCGGGCCTGGCCGCCGCGGGCTTTCCGTTCCTATTACGAGCAAGAAGGCGACGCATGCAACTTGGCAGCAACTTGGCAGGCGGACGGAGGCGGATGGACGTTCGGGCGCCTGGCTGCCAAAGCTGCTGCTGCGAAAGCTGCTAGAGCTGCTGCAGCTGCTGCAGCTGCTGCTGCTTGCTGGAGTTTGGCTGCTGAAGCTGGGGAGAACGTGCAACGAAAGGACCGATCTGGAAACAGGGATGAAAGAGGGAAGAAGGAGGAAAGCGAGCGACGAATGACGCGAGTGACGCGAGTGACGTGAATGACGTGAATGACGCGAGCGGCAAGAACTCACTCACTCTCTCACTGTCAATCATCACGCCCGCTCATCACGAGGCGTCCGGGCCGGACGGCTCGGTGGCTGCCGCCGCTTCGCGTCCGCCGGCTGCTGCCTGGCTTTCTGCCTGACTGTCTGCCTGTTCGCCTGCCCAAAAAACCAAAACGAAGGAGCGTGCCCGCAAGCCGCGCAGGCCAGCATAAACACTGTGGAAAAGAAACAACAGCCCCCGCTGCATTCCTTTGCGCTGCATTCCTGCGTAGCAATCACGAGGTCCCGATGCGCCGCGGCCTACCTTTCTCCATTCGACGCAGAAGTAGCGCTGCAGCTACCCGGGCTGCGCTCTGCGCCGCAGGCGCCTCCCCTCCTCTTCCCTAGGCCGGCCTGGGACCTCCCTCCCTCCTTCATCGCGGCCTCGCGTCACGCAGTGCAGGCGGTCCATCGGCGCAGGCAGGCCGAGTATAGATGAGCCAGGCGGCGGCAGCGCAGAGCCGCGCGGCGCAGAGCAGCGCGGGATGAGGAGGCTGGAGAGGGCGCCAGCAGGCAAGGCGAGGCCGGGCTCAAGACGAGTGCGTACATGATCGATCGCGCGGTCTTTCGTGTCATTCCTTCAGCCGCGACCAGCAGCGCAGCGCAGAGCGCGCGCAGCACAGCACAGCACAGCACAGAGCGCCAGCGCGGCGCGGCGAAGCGGCGAAGCGGCGCTGCAGAGGCAGGCTGCTCGCTCGGGCGCGTCCGGAGGCCGGCGACGGCGGCGGCTAGCCAGCGGGGAGCCCCGAGGGGGCTCCGCTTTGCCCTAGGCTACGGAGGGTAGAACCCACCGGAGCCTTTCCGTGGGGGCAGGGATCAAGCGCCCGCGCCCCGACGAGGCAGCGCGGTTTCGCAGGGCTCAAGCGGCAGCGGGCTGCAGGGCACTTTCACGCGAGGCGCGCCGATTCCGAGGTTGGCAAGGCGGACGGCCGAGGCAAGGCACAGCGAGGAAAGGCACGGCGAGGAAAGTCAGGGCAAGGCAAGGCCAGGCGAGAAAGGGAGAAGGCAAAACAATCGGGAAGCGCCGGCCCGAGGGTGGCGGAAGACGCGGCAGCGCGGCAGCTTTCTAGCTTTAATAATTGTGCTCGCGCCCCGCAGTCCCGCGGAGCGCAGGCACGCAGCGCGGCGAAACAGCGGCCACAGTTCGAGGCACGAACCGACAGCGCCGTGCTGTGCTGCCCCGATGCCAAACGCGTGCAGCACTTGGCGAAAGACTGTGAGGCGTAGCACCCGCACTCGCTCGCTCGCTCGCTCACTCGCGCCAGCACCGTGCCGCCGAGGCCGATTGGCGTCCGTTGGCGCCGGCGCGGCGTCCGTTGGGGCCGAATGGACTGGCCGCGCAGCCACCAGCAGCCAACGGCCGCGCTTCTCAGGCGTGTGCGGTTCGTGCGAGCGAGCGAGCCAGCCAGCGTGCTAGCGTGCGTCTGTGCGCGTCTGGCGCGGGCTCCCCAAGTGATCGGAGATAGCGCCACACGTACGCCCACAGTTCTCCACAGCGGCAGGCGCCTCGAAAATTCGCCCCTGGGGGGAGCTTGGGGGACCTCCTGCTTGCGCCGCCTTCCCGCAAGCGCGTTCTCCGCGGCCGTGCTAGAGCCTCCGCGCCGCACGTCTCCATCATGCAGCGCCGCCGGGCAGGCCAGGCCGAGCGAGCTCAGCCCCCCATCGGTCGAGCCGCCCATCCATCCCTCCACCCGTCCACCGAGCGAGCACTGCCGGCGGCCGCCAGTCCACGTCCACTCCTGCGTCCGGCGGGACAGAAAGGACAGGACAGGGGAAGCGCGGTCGGGAGCTGGCGGCGAGCCTGACTGCAAGCCAGCCCGCCCTGCGGATCATTGGGGTCAAATGTCAAGTAATGTAAAACAAATCTTCGATCCCGGAGCTTGGGGACGTCCGTCTGCAGCCGAGACAGCTGCCATCGCGAACCGAAAGAACGAAGGAAAGAAGGAAAGAAAGAACGCGCGCTACGCGTTTGCTTGGCTGATCTGTACGCGTCGATCGACACGAGGCGCGTCCAAGGCTGATCGAGGCTGGCGGGCGTGCGTCCGGGCGGCGCCGCGTCGGGCTGGCGGCCGCGTGACTGACTGACTGACGGCATGCCTGCCTGCCTGCCTGGATGCCTGCCAGACTGCGAGGTCGGTCTCCCTCTGCGTGCTGGCGGCCGGCCAGCCAGCGGAGCGCCAAGAGCTGGCTGGCGGCAGATGTACCTGTCTGCGTGCGAGGCTGCGTGGTGTCTGAGGAGGGAAGCGGAGCAAGGCAAGGCAAGGCAAGGCACCATCAATCGGTCGATCGTTCGCGACCGAAAGAAAGAAAGAAAGAAAGGAAGGAAAAAGGAGGAAGGTAAGGAGGAAGCCACCAACCAACTAACCCGCCAGGTGATTTTGCTGCCGCAAAGCAGCCAGCCACCGATCGTGAGCAAGAAAGCAAGAAAGCAAGCAAGCGAGCAAGAAAGAAAGTAAGAAAGAAAGAAAGTGACTTTCTCTCTGCCTCCGCACTGCATGCCATCTCGCATCTCCCTCTCGCCTTCCCTCCCGATCCAGGCACCGCCTCAGCCTCCGTCAACCGTCGAAGCGCCGAGCGAGCTTGCCTTGCCATGCCTTGCCCCGCCGTGCCTTGCCTTACCCAGGCGCGTCCGTCTGCAGCTGCGGCTTTCTTGTTGCTTCCCGCGCCCCCCCCCACGGCCCCTCTGGGCGGCCCTCACAAAGCCGCTGGGAAGTCCCGCAGATCGGTACAGCCCCCCCCCCCGCAACAGAGAGGGCGACGGTCGGAGGCCACTGCCCCGCACGAGGGGGGCGGCGGCCCGCCGGCGCAGTGGAGAGAGCGGGGGCAAAGAGCAAGAAGAAGGGCGGGAGGGCGGGAAAGGAAGGAAGGAAAAGGAAAGGAAGGAAAAGGAGGCCGGCAGACCCGCTTCGCCTCGCCGAGAAGAACAAGCAACACAAGGAGAGGAAAGCGCCCCGCGCACCCGCCCGTCGAAGCGCACGCGCTGCCGCTGGCACGCTCGCGCGCGGCGCGGACGTCGCACGGAGAGAGCGCAGCCCGCTGGAGCGCGGAGGCGCGTGCCGGTTTCCGCGAGCCTGCCCGCCTGCCTGCCTGCCGGGGCCCTCGCTCCCTCGCTCGCTCGCTCGCTCGCTTCCCCCCGCTCACAGGCGGCCGGCATCAGGCATCAAGCATCGCGCCAATCTCGGACAGAAACGCGACGGACGCCGCGCGGCAAAGCCCAAACCCCCGAACGCGCGCGCGCTGCAAGCACGAGTCCGCGCCGAGGCGCCCGCCCGCCAGCGAGCGACTGCGCGCCGTCGCGGCCCGAGCGAGCGCGGCCTGCGGAGTTCGCGCGAGCCCCGGCTCGGCGAGCCCCGCTTTCCTGCGCGAGCCTCGAGGGCCCAAGGCCGAGCCCCGCGCTCCCTCCGAGCCCGCGCCGAGGCAGGCAGGAAGGCAGGCTCCGAGCCGCCCCGCGGACGTCCCGGCGCCGCGCGCCGCGCGCGCCGAGCCGAGCCGCGCCGAGCCGCGCCGAGCCGCGCCGAGCACGAGCCTCGCGGCCGCTCCGCAGAAGTCGTCGCGCGAGGATCCGTTCTCGAGAGCAGCTCGCAAGGAGAAGAAGAAAGCAGAGGAAAGGAAGAGAAGGAGAGGCCGAAGAGGAAGGAGGGAAGAACTCTGTCACTGCAAAGCGCCGAGCACAGCGACTCGACGCGCGACGCCCTGCGCAAGGCGTCACGCCGGAGGCGCAGGCAGCTGCAGAGCGCGGGGAAGAGGACAGGGAAGAGGAGGAAGAAGCGCCCCGGCAGCAGCAGCGCCAGGTCTCGCAAGAAGCGGGCGAGCAGACCTGCAAAGGCGGAGCGGGAAGCGAGATCGAAGGCAGCCATGCAGGGCAGCAACCAGGTGGACGCGGCGAGCGGCGCGAACGTGAGCGCGGCGACGTCGCAGGCGACCTCGGCCAGCGTGGCGCCGCCTCCGCGCAGAAATGTGCGGCTGACCGTGGACACGCAGGCCGCGACGGAAGAGTCGAGCGCGCAGAGCTCGACGCCCACGCCGAGGGTGCGACTCCGGTGGTCCCCGCGCCCCGTCCTCTCGCCCTCGCCGCGAGGCGCCGTGCCTGAAGCCGCGCTCATGACCGCCTCGGCCGCGAGGACGTCGACCGCGCGCAGCAGCAACCCGCAGGACGGCAATGCCACCCTCGCAAATCGCATGCGCGCCGGCGCTGGTTTCCACCGAGAGCGCCTCACAACCATGGCGGAACTCCCCTTTGTGCGAGTCAATGGAGAGACCGCTGTCACTGTATCCTCTACGACTGCCTGAAACCATGCAACCAACCTTCTTAACTTTCTCGTTTGCTCGCTCAAATGGCGACAGAATTCTTTTTGCGAGACAAGACATGCACTTCATTCGCGCACCGGGACTCGTGCGCGCTGCATGTTTGTCTGTCCGTTTGTCTGTCTGTCATCCAAAAAGAAAAAAGCAGACGCGAGAGAACAAATGTTCACGTACTGCCTTCCTTTTGTCATTATCGTTCCCAGCCCCTACTACCTACCATTGTTTATGAGTATATCAAGATTTATTCTCTTTGCTGACAATTCTCTTCGTAAAAGCCAAATTGCCCTCCTTTTGTCGTCATCATTGTTCAAGATTTATTCCTTTTGGCCATCAGCCACCACGTGGACAACCATTAATGGTAAGGCGTGCAGAAATTAATTTAAAGAGAAGACGTCGGATTCTTGATCTCGGTGAAACTTGTTCAAAGGGGGATTCTCCGGTGTTCAAGGATTTTTCCAATGAACAAGAGCAAGAGAATCATCATTCCTCGGGTTTGAGTGAGCCTGAGAAGCTGCTAGGGGCTGAGCGGCGATCGAGCTTCAAAGCTGCAACCGCGACCACCGGCGGACGCGGCACAACCCACGCTCGAGATAGCACGAGGGCTTGCGTCTACGTTCGGCCACGAAGCGACGGCGAACAAAGGTTTGGTTAACGAGCAGTCGCCATCGGGAAAAGGTGCCATGGGGGATGAGCTCCAAAGCGTCCCTGGCCACTTGAGTGTCCAAAATCAAGACAGCTCAGGTCGCCAGAGTGGTCTTGTTTCTACACATTCTGGCTTCGTAGGTCGAGTGTCCGCGGGTGATGATGCCACTGTGGCTGGCGACCTCGTCACCGTTGCCTCGGAAGCCGCCACCTCGACGGTTGCGAGTGGTGAAAACATGCGACATTCTGTGGTCGGCAACGATGGCCTTGACCTCAGGCGGGCCACGGATGGCGCCCTCATTGACGACGGTGTGGAAGCTCAAAGCGTGCATAGCCTTCCAAGCTCAATTCCGTCTCAAAGGCATCAAAACCGTCATATGATTCCTCTGACGGACCTTGCAGCCTTGGCAGATCGGCGTCGGCGGCTCGAGAAGCTCGCAGCGGCACACCCTCCTCATGTTCCGAAAAAGCATTGGGTCACTGGCCATCATGCCCCGCGCCCTGGCGAACTGTGCAGCGACAGTATCCGCCAGGGCCGCCAGCTCCCAGTAGCGTACGAGATGGAAATTTCGGGCGATCAGACATCTGGCACCAATCACATGATTTCTGATCCCGATGAGATGTCGACTGGCTCAGACCAAGCCTCAATGCTAAGTGAAAACAATGAAGCAAACCCCGACAGTGAAAAAGAAGAGCTTGAAGACGCTTCTTCGGCCGAGGTCCCTGCCGCAGCAACTTGGAAGTCGGCAGAGTCTTCTGGAAACGCCACAGTGCAGAGTAAGGATTCCGCTTCGTTGACCCATGTGGTCCGACATCGCTCACATTTTACCCTCGAGCAAAAGAGGGCTGTCATCAACGCCTATCTTCGGGGAGGAAGAAAGGACGCAATTGCCACAGGTGCTGTCCAAACTCCAGTCATGCAGCCAAGGACCGTTGACTCTCTGGTGGCCAGATACAAAAAACTCGAGTGGGATGGCCAGGATCCGTTCACCGTTTGTTACGACAGACGCGTTTACAACAAGGGCAAGAGCTCTGAATGGGATGACAAGTACCATACTGAGCTCATACTCTGCCTTCTTCATCACAATTCAACCTATACGTTTGAGGAAATGCGATCCGGCTTGAACACAGAGCTTGCGCGCAGGAAGCTGAACGAGTTTATCACTGATCATGGGAATGATGTCTTACAAATGACGAAAGAGGAACAAGAGATGTTTTACCCACTTAGCGAGGAGCGAATGCAGGCTCTTTTAGACCTTGCTCCTATCGTCAAAGAATGGTACAAGCGAGCGAAGGTCTCGCAAACCGCTATCTCACGTTATCTCAAAAAGAGACCCATCTGCTTCACACGGAAGATCGCAAAAACTGAAAAATCCTCAGTTAATACGAAGGCTGGCATGAAAGCACGTCTCATTTTCGCAAAGGAACTGATGAGTCTCATAAAGCACCCAGAGGGGAATGAGCTCATATTTATTGACGAAATGCCGTTCTACCTTGCAATGCACAGGCGACACGGGTGGGCCAAGTCGGGAGATCGTGCAGTGGTTAAGGTTCCTCCAATCAGCAACTTTGCGTATCGAGCGCAGGTCGCAATGGCCGTGCATCCAAGGGAAGGACTGATTTACGGGGACTGCTGCTTGCCAAAGAAGATGAACGTATTCAGGGCGAAGGATGGACAACTTTCTCAGGAGGCAGCGTACACGCGAGACGAATTTCGCAACTTTATGAGTGGGCTTTTCCGCCGCTTAATGGAGAAAAATTGCAACTGGGAAAGCGGATCGTACAAGGATTTAATCAAAGGAAAGCGTGTGTTCTTGGTCATGGATAACGCCCCTGAGCATACAGCCGGTGTTTCTACGCCTGAGGCTGACGACATCTTACTGAGGAGCATCGAGAACTTCGCGCCACTTAACGACTTCATCACCGAGAATGGAGGCTCGATATCTTTTCTTCGAACTTCGCCAAATTCACCGCATCTGAACTTGTGCGAATACTACACTCGTGTCCTTCGGACATTTGCTCAGCATGAGCGCAATGACACTTTAATCACTAGATTGCTCCTCGCTGAAAAGGTCCCTCACGGCGAAAAAACTACAAGGCGGCTCGGCGCTCTCGAAATCATCATTGAGAAGGGGTTCGAAAGGATCTACAACCGCAAACCATTGTTTGGAGAAATGAGTGTCCTCATAGCATCGCTACAGAAGACCATTGATCAGGACGGATTTCTAAATTATTGGTCTCATAACTAATTGTATTTCAGCGATTGAACCCCCGCTTTTGATAGAAGCCCAAGCCTTGATAAACCTGGTCTATCGTCTTCGCCACCTTCAAGCTTTAATTTTTTTACCCATCTATAAAAAAAAAAACTTTAAACAAAAAAAGACACATGTTGTATAACTCTTGTGAGCAAAACGCCTCACTCCTTTTATGCGGACGCATTGAGATAAAGTTGATGTCGCTCCTGACGGAAATTATTATTGTATTGTCAGCGCACAAGGGAAAAAAAAAGGCAATACTGATGAGGAGGTAATCGGCACTTGACGCTTGCAAAGACGCGGACCTCGCCGCAGCCACAGTTCATTCCTGATGCGGCTTTACCGGTGTTTCAAGCAACGACAGAGAACTTCGGAGTGAATCATAGAGTCACTCCAACGTCAGCAGCAGCATCGAAGCCAATCGAAGGTGGGGAACGTCAAGGAGCATCTCGCTCGGCCGGGAACCGATCAAGCTGAGCGTGGGCACAAGGTTCGCCCACGATGAATCTCGCCCCTCGCTCCGCGTCGTCCGTCCGTGCGCCCCTGCATTTCCGCCCCTGTTCCTGGGCCTGCACCTTCTGCTGCCTCTACTACGCGCATCCCGTTCGCTCGCGTCCTCCCTTTGCGACGACAGCGTCGGTCGCGCCTTGAGGCAGGTCCCGCGAGGGCCGCCTCTTCTTGAAGACTGCGACGGCCGGACGCCCCTCGCCGCTGCCGCGTCTCGCAGCGCGTGCCGCAGAGGAGCGAAGAGTTGCGAAGAGAGGCGGGTCGCAGGCGCACGGGAGACGCGCGCAGGCGGCTGCGACCGGCAGGACCCGCCGCGGCGCACGCGATGGAGAAGCGCGGGGAAGGCGGCTCTCGCGTTGAAGTAGTAGCAGGGCATCGCAGGCTGCGCGAGTGTGCTGCGCGAGTGTGCTTGCGCGAGTGCAGTGGTAGGTGCGAGGAAGGGAAGCCAGAAGGAAGATGCGCAGCAATCAGCAGCAGAGCGCAAACGAAGCGAGCCAGACGACGGAAGCATTCACGAGCGTCCAGGAGCACGTACGCAGAGGCAGCAGCAGCAGCAAGCGGAGCGGGGACGTAGCGCGCGCGGGGGAGGGGGAAAGGAGGAGCGACGCGGCGGCACGAGCGATCGCAGCGCAGTGCAAAAAGGGCGAGCGATTACTGAAAGAGGGAGAGAAAGGACAAGCGTGTGCACGGGTACCCAAGACGAGATGAATACCGTCAAGAAGCTCACTGCCCGCATGAAGCGGGCGCCTCGGGCCCAGCACGATGATCATGCGCCTTCTCTCGCGCATGATGCGGCCGATCAAGATGACGCTTTGCTCGGTTACCTTTCGGACAATGACGAAGACGTAAACGAGGTCGCCCATGAGCATCTTGGCAATCATGGGGACGAAGAAGAGGACGAGCCGTACGACGGAAACATGGCTCATGACGCGTACAGAGAGAGAGATAAAGGAGAGAGCGATGACGATGAGGAAGATGAGGACGAAAATCATTACGATGATCATGGCGGCGGCGGTGTCGATAGCGGTGAAGACGGGCATGAAGAAGAAGAGGACGATGACGACGAAGATCGCGCCGGTGGCGGGAGCGAAGATGAGTCGCCCGAGGAAGAAGGCCTCAAGGAAGAAGGCCTCGAAGAAGGTCTCAGCGGGCAACGTGCGGTCGATAAGGCGATCGATCTGATGCGGAACGGCGTCAAAACGATTGAGTACGTTGAAGTGCTTACTTCTTAGGGAATTGAAAAGTTTCGTGCGATCCGGCCAATTGACGATTTTCTTCAAAATCATCTACAGTCTCGCCGAACGTTCTATCGGCGACGAAGGGACCATGGCTCTGGGAGAAGAGCTTAGTACGAACACGTCGCTCGTTTCGTTGAAGTAAGTTAGCGTTTGAGCGACATTTGGTTTGATGGAAGCGCGCGCATGTTTGCGCAAGGATAGAACCGGAGTGGTCGAATTGAGTGCAATATTGCACAATGCCAGGAGGACACTGACTTTATGTGCTTGTCGCCTCCACTCAGTCTCGAAAAGAATGGGATTCGTGAAGAGGGTGGCGCTGCTCTGGCCGAAGCCCTGCACCTGAACTGCTCCCTTACCACGCTTTCGTAAGTCAAACCTTGTCGCGGGGTTGATTAGGGTACAGTGCCAACAAGAGAGACTCTGGTACCGGCAGTTGTATATCAGCGTCGTAACGACGCCGTTATATAAAGCAAGAGACTGACAACCACAAACTTTCAATAAATGCAGTCTCAAGTGCAACAGCATTGGTGTCGATGGCACGGTTGCTTTTGCTCACGCATTGAGCGTGAACATCACGCTCTGCTCGCTTGAGTAAGTTGAGCATTAATCTGTCGTAGTGACAAAAGAAAGGACTCGTGCAATCATCGCCGGGATCCTCTAGTCGAGCACTCAGCTCTGGTGCCAAATTTTCGGTGTTGAGGTCACATCAAGCAAAGAGAGGAACTCCTGGAAATGAGTTGATCGAAGACTCACATGGCTCGCTCATTGTCACGACGTCAACAGTCTTGGAAGCAAGTGGAACGAGGAGAGAAATAACATTGAAGACGATGGGGTCTTGGCGCTCGTCGATGCTCTGAGTGACAACACAGTACTCACGTCCTTGGAGTAAGTTGGCAGCTTGAGATAGGTGCAGAGGACCTGTGACGACACTCCTGCGCCAGATCAAAAAACTACATTGCTGACATCTCAATTGTTCTCACTGACAACACACAGTCTCAGCTTCAACGGCATCAGCGACGTTGGCGCCAAGTCAATTGCAGGCTTGCTCATCACGAACGCGTCGCTGCAAGTTCTCAGGTAAGTTCTGATTGTATTTTGATAATGGGCAAGAAGGCGGCATGCGTGGGTTTCTGCGTGAAGGAAGGCAGGTGGGCTTTCGTGGCGGAGAGCAGAAAGGCGGGACTGCGCCAAGACGACGGCGATGGCGACATGAGGGTGGACACTGACAGCCACTTCACGCTCATCAATGAATGCAATCAATGCAATGAATGCCATGCCACACCACAATCATCATGCACAGTCTTGAGTCGAACGAGATCCGC